>JAVCKT010011648.1:23289-36582 GCA_032273925.1 Rhynchotus rufescens
ATATTTCTCATTCCTGTTGCTAGAAAGTGTAGAAGTGTCTCCTTTCCACAAAAATCCATAGTTTCACAAGGCTTAAATTCTGGAAAACATGTTTGCTTCTTGCTTATTACGTGCCAAATCCTCAAGTCTACTCCCTCAAGCACCTGGCACCTGCTTACACTTAAGGACCTGCTTATACTAAAAACCCAGTTCTGTAACCTCTCTACACAGCAGATTCATATGCTTAGTTCCAGTTTGCAGCTGATGGGCAGTAGTAATTAAAAATCAAAACCACAAAAAATAAGTTTTAAAATGATTAATATAACTGCTTATCAGGAGGGAGAAGGAGGCAGCATAGCAGGTATCACTCTGGAAGCTACCACCAGTGCACAAAAAAAAGTGCCTTGGTCACCTTTGGTTATGGTGCAAGTCACAGTCTAGATTAAAAGTTCATTTATACACACTTAAAAGAGAATTCACACATTTAATGTTACAAACATTTAAATTCACATAATACTAAGGATTATAAGCATGTCTATGAAACATGTTAAATGTATTTATGGCAATTCACACATAGATACTTTAAAGGAATCAAAGATTAACCCTTTATAATGTTTCATGATGCACTTTTTAATTTGAAATGTGGGCCTTTAGTGCGACAAACACTCAAAATGCCTGATCCAAGGAGTTTCTTCAGCAAGGTAAGGAAAATGACAGGTCAAATCCGGGTGAGAAGACATGATGAGAGAAACAGTCATTGTAGCAGGAGGAGAAGGCAAAATACAAACCAACACACTAAGTCCTACCCCACTAACAACGACACTTTATAAGTACAGAACTTTATATTCAGCCCCCAACACTGTCTACTGGAAATGATAGAAAATAATACCTATTAACGTCAGGGAACAAAGGTTATTTTGCCGTATCTTTAATCTTCAGTGATCACAAATGCTCCCCAAAGCTGAGTTTCAGACCCTGATTAGTGCCCTAGTCACTACCCTGGTGTTTCATTCACTTTCATGAGCCCTATCTCTTATTTTGTGGGTCAATGATCACAGGGAATAGGGCGGGAAGGCACAAGGACTCCCACCACTGCCACTGCTCCAGGCACGGCTCCTGCTCAGGAGTGGGGACAATTCTGGGGAAGCGAGGGCAGGAATTTCCTTCGGCTACAGAGCTGATATGATGGCATTTCCAAGTCATAGGCATAAAGAGAATCTCCTACTTCTTGCTCCTTTCAAAAAGCCAAGTATGACTTTGGGGAGGAGAGGGGTAGTTCACGTATTTACGCATGCTGGCAGCATTGATTAAGGAGTCAGTGGTTCCAAGCAGGGGGTCACAGCTCCAGAAATGGCCACAGATCAGTAAGTCACAAGCCTAACGGAGATTTTTCTGCAGAAATGTGGCTCATTCCTGCGAGCAGGAGCCAGAATCAAGCAGAATAGGGGCTACTAGAAGACAGAGACTCCCTGGAGATGGGCAGAACCGGGCAAAGCCACCTGTCCTGGGCAAGCCCCTCACACTGAGGCTTACAACTTTAAGTGGCTCTCAAGGGAGCATCCCAGTACTTGCTAATCCCACTCACACAGGTTTAACTCTCTCTGATCACTTATATGGGGCTGGGTGATAAATTAGCATCCCTCTACAGAATCCCTTTAAGGATATGGGGTGGAATTTTAAACATAAAGGGAAATCTTTGTAGATGCAGAGAATAATGCAGGTTGGAAAGGACCACTGGATGCCATCTGGCTCAAGTTCTGTCTGAGCCTCACTCAACCCAAAATAAAATTCCAAATTGGATAAAGTTGATCAGATAGATCATCCCATGAGAAAAAAAAAAAAAGAAGTTTTCCTTCATGGAACACGATGTTTCTATGGTAAATTCTAGTTAGGAACTGTTCTGTCCTAAAATGGAAAGCAAAACAGACACTGAGAGCTAAGGCCACATTTCAACAGCTCACAAGAAAATACTACACAGTAACACTTAGGTCTTCTGAAAACACTGAGGGGAACTGTGCTCTTACAGCTTTTACATCTGACAGGGGATGCTGTATCATTCTGTCTCCATTACACCAGGCTTTGCTCACGCCTGTAGTCTAGAGTATGCACTAACATGCCACAAAAATCTGAGATTCACCTCACTCAGTCTTTCTCAAATGAGTGGAAACATAAAAGACATCCATTTTAACACAGGTAAACACAGAGCTGACGCACAGCATTTTATTTCACAGAGCTGTATTTTTCAGCATATCTGTCCCCGGCTGGCCCGCTTGGCTAAGGGAAGGGCTCTGAGGAGCGTCAGGGACACAGGGAGCCGCGGCTCTCGGAGGGTGTTGGCACTGCCCTGGATCCCGCTGCTCAGCACATACCTGCGAAGGTATTGCAAGCTTGTACAGACTAGCACAGAACCAGGCAGGCTTCACGAATAGCTGGGACGTGACATACTTGCTCTTTGAATGTGTCATGATGGGAGCCATTTGGTCTGAGGGGGAAGTTTTACTGCCTTAAGTAGTCCAAAAGAGGGGAAAAAAAAAAAAAAGAGTTGGGGAAACATTTCAGCCAAGATATTCGGCCAAGAGGAGCTTCAGGAAAAGCTGCCCTGTACCTTTGACCAAATACACTTGACTTTGAGTGCCAGCCCCTGTGGAGGCTGCAGCGTTTGAAAGTCAAGAGGCACCAGGTGAGCAGGAGCACTCAGGAACGGCTTCCCAGGGCTGGAGATGTTTGACAGCCCCTCAGGTCCCGCCGCGCTTTCCCCAGCGCTCTCGCCGCGTCGCTCTGCTCCCCCCTTCCCCGCTCTGCCCCCTCGCATTCCTGCCAGGCCATGGTTTGGTGCCCTCGGGCAGTGAAAACTCCGCAGGCTCGGCCTGCTTTGGTCTAGCCGACTCCTCTGACTGGAATCCGCTGCAGATGGCTGCGCGGCCGCGTGTGTAAACTGCGTGTGGGAGGGGAGAAGCGCTTCAAGTCGAGACACTCCCACAGATCTCCACTTTGGGCTCCTTGGCAGTAGGTGAATGTTCTTCCCCTGCTGAAAGCTTCCCAAGCACGCGGACAGGGCAGTTGTGGCTGACAGGGGCTTGTAAATACTTTGGATGGGATGAACGGTAAACAGGGCTCGCAGAGCAGCACCTCAGAGCTCGGAGCTGCCCCCTCACGTGTGAGGCCACAGGAGCGGGGCCGTGAGCGGCGCCTGCGCTTGCGTGCAGCCCCGCAGGGATGGCGGTGACTGCGCGGGGGCTGCAGTGACACCGAGGCCTCTGCAGTGACACCGAGGCCTCTGCAGCGACGGCCTCCGTGGCCAGCAGCGCAGCCACCCCAACAGCAGTGCTGCTGTCACCGCGTCAGAGAACGGCTCGAGACACGGAGCGAGACAAGCGCGGCGGCCGCTCCTGAGGCGCTGCCGACACGGATGCCGCAGCGGCGCTGGATCCGTCGGCCCGTCCCAGCCCCTCTCCCGAGGCAGCAGCGCCGGCCCCGCCGCCCGCAGCGCCCGGGCACTGCCCCCAACGGCGGCTCACGCCTTGCAGCCACCATCACTGAACCCCCCGCATCTCTGGGCAAGGAACCGGAGATGTCCAGCTTCGATAAACCCCTCTGCAGCCTCCCGAGAGCCTCTCTTACTCACCAATGTCAAGGACCCTCTGCTTAGCTGTGTGCTGCCGAGAATGCCAGTACTTCCAGTATTTCAGCTGTTCCTCTCGGTTTTTATCTTCACTGAAAACAACCATGACCACGCTCTATTGAAATCAGCAGAAGTTGCATTAATTAATATGTATTCAAGACCCAAAAAACACAGAAATAAAAATCCCCCATATGCTCTAATGCTCTCAAATCTCTGTAATCCTGATCCACTCACCCCTCTCCCACTGTGTTTATATTGTAAATCACTAATCTTTATTCCAGTCTAATACTGCAGTGCACTAAAAATTCAGGATAGAAAAAAAAAAAGTTTTAAAATAATGTCACATGTAGGATTGTCCTGTTGGTAGTCTAAATAAAATCTGATCATGTTCTTAGACTTGAGAAGTCTAGTTTAGGTAAAAAGTTGTATTTTCAAAGTCAGGGGATCCCCATTTCCTGCTCTGACCAGACATTCCTTGTGCCTCTGAAGATCACATTAAGCTGTAAGAGGATGTGTTCAGGCTTGCCACATTTCCTGAGACTAGCTTAGCATGGGTTACTGACGACAGTGCTGTGGAGGTATCACAACTTGGGAGGTATTGCCTTGCCACTGAGTGTGCAAAATAGAGAAGTCAATTGTATGGGTAACATATGTGTAAAAATATCCATCAAAAATTTACTAAGGCTGCTTCTAGCCATAAAAAAAAAAAAAAAATTATTCAATAATGTAATTAAAATTCAATTAAAACAGGAGTGGTAGCAAGGTCAATACTTTATCTTCTTTCATGAATAGGCAATTCAGTATTCTTAGTCCAAACTCCCTTCTTATGAGCAGGACACTTGCATATATGTATTTAATGACAAAGTCAGTGTGAATATTTACTGAGGTTTCCCTGAGCTCTTCAGTTTTAGTGCTAGATTCCCATTGCTGAAATTGTATGATTCAAAGGAAACTGATTGAAACTTTATTGTACAACTTCACATGAGTCATAAAAGCTGTTTTTGAAAGAGCCATTCTCTAAGTTAGTGAAACAAAAAAACACAAAACAATAAAAGAAGCTCATGCTAGCTAAATGGGAATAAAAAGAAACCATGGAGAACAAAATGCACTTTTTCGTCTGCTTTTGTTCTCATTCTTCCCTTCAACCTGAGTCACCACACTCATAAAAACTACTCCAGAGCAGTTTCATAAGCAGAGGAACTAATGATTGATTCATGACCCTCCTTCACCACAGTAACCCTGCATGTGCTCTGTGACCTGCTCCTCTCTCCCTCCATAAGCTAAATTTCATCACTGCATCTTCTACATCCTCTAACTACTCTTCAGGTAAGAAGAGGTATATGCAAAGGAGAGGTCTCCAGTTCTGCACGTGCACACTGGCTGGCCAGCTTGGCAGGCTAATCACAGGTGGCAATTCAGGCTATAGTGTTTTCCTTAAGGACAGCATCGATCTGGGGCCTTTTCTGCAATGAACTATTCAAATGGAACTTATAGGGCTTTCGTATCTCTGGCACAAACTGAAAGATCTGGCACTGCAGAGGAGGAAGGCATGGGTGGCTGGTCGAGGGGTAGAGATTCTTCAGCAGAGATATCAGCTTTGGCTGAACTCAGCAGTCAGTCTCATGTCCCAAGGAAACCAGGTTGCAAATAAACTGCTATTCATGTTTCTAAATCATAGTCTGTCTTCCAGAAACTCTCCAAATTTCACAGCCATTTGAAATGTATAAGCTGTCCTCTGCCTCCCAGCTCATGGTCACTTTGGTCCTGTGACCAAAGGCACAACATTTTTAAGGTTCTCCATTTATTTGTGGGGAAACACTTTTGCAGCCTCATGCAAATGCAGTCCTTTCAGCCTCAAGGTGAAAAGTTGCAGGGCAGCAACTCTGAGGCTCGTTGTTCTCTCCAAGGTTACTGGGTTAGGATTTGCTTACTCAAAAGTATTACCAGGGAAACAAGGCCTGTTCACCAGTTGGATGTTGCTGGGCACTCAATTCCAGTTTTCGCAAAATGCTTTAAGTGAATTTCAAGCAAAAGTGTTTACTTTTATAGTGGAAATATTAAAAATTTTATGTCGCAGACTTTCAAAGAATGGTTTCAGCTCCTCTCCTAACAAGTGCATCACCAGAACAACTAAACTAGGTTTCCTCTGAATGGTACCAGACAGCACCTGCTTAAATGAATGACAGAGTTAAACAGACTTAAGTGATTTAACAGTTCTCTGATATTTTTAACCAGGACAACGGGAACTTCACCAATGTCAAGCATAATGTGTATTTACCCCTTGCCAAATCCTAAACTAAGGCAAATACATATAAAGCTGGCCAGCTCATAAGATCAGACATGGAAAAAATGGACCAGAACACATCTGAAATCACGGAGATAACACTCTTCCCCCTTAGTCTGGGCATAAGAGTGAGGTTCTTCTGTCCTCTCACATGAGAAAAAAAATAAAAATAAAACAACCAACCCAAACTACATTTATCTGAAGAGCTCCACTCCTGTCTAGGAAAGAAGTTGGACTATACCCTGACTTTGCTGATGGGATGCCGGAAACATTTGTTGTCGCCCGTCTCGCTCAGGGTAATGGCGTAGAACTGGCCTTTGTTTAAGTAGGTCATTGGCCCTTCCCCTTGCTTTTGACGCAGAGATTTGGTAGCTTCTAGCGTATACTGAAAAGTGCTGTTGAGAAGACAGGGAGAGAAACACCAGCAGAATCAGTATCACTTTCTCTTTTTCTCTTTGTCCCTGTTTATTATATATTTCATACATTATTTAAGCATGGAATGAACCAACACAAAGTTAATAATTCCAAGAAAATATCCCAGTTCAAGTATGAAAATGTACAGTCTCTTTTTTTGCAAACATATGCCTAGCTGGACTGGAAGACTCTTTAATCAGAGGCTACATCTTTGCTTTCTCTGACAGTAACCACCATAAAGCACAAGGCTATATAACCACAGCAAAAGGAACAAATGCTAAGATGGAACACAGCATATTTGGCAGTATTACAAGGAAATCAGCTACCTCCACTGATACTTACGCTTACAAGTGCCACAGAAAAAGAAGTTCAAAAAGAACAGAACAAAAAAGACACATATGGAACATGGAAAGTCCAACTGCTACTTTCAGCACAGGGCAGAGAAGGGACAGTAGGTTGATGTAAAGACAATGTGCAATCATTTTTTATTGAGTATTCTTTTCAAAATTATTCACACAGCATAAAATTCCCTCATTTGATTGGATTCTACAACTAAACAATCTCCCTTCCTAGGGAAAGAAAAAAAATAAAAAGGACAAAAACTAGAGAAAAAAATGCCTTTGTGACAGGATTTTAGAAGGGACTCTCCTTCAGAGGAGAACCTTTCCTCAGTTCTCAGACACCGAAAGCTTTAAAGCATCACTGTCACTGAAGCGCTGAATGTGGTTCTCCCAGCCACCTCTCCCAGTATCGAGCTTGAACAGCTACTCAGCAAAAACTATGCCTGAAGCTTCTCACATTCTCTTAAATGAAAGATAATGTTTGTCTTGCAGCATGAACGTTCTCTTCGGAACGCATTTGGTCACCACAAGAAGTTCAGTGCAAGGAGTCACTTACAGGTTGTCCACAAAAAAATGAGGATGGGGGAAGCATTAGGACCTTCACAAAGGCTCTAAATCAGCAATATATTTAAGCAGGGCTAGATGAGCACCAAAAGGATAGATATGCTTTCTAAGTGTATCCTTAACTTTCTAGTTCAAGCAAATACTCCAGGATGTCATAACAGTCATTGCAAGAGCTGGTGCTGAGCACACCCCGACCATCCCGCATGTACTGGGGCAAGGAGCAGCTCGGCTTCTCCTACGGCCTGGATCCCTGTTGGTGGTTGGGACACATGCTCTGATTCAGCTTGGCGTGAAGGCAATGCAGGATGAAGCTAAGTCAGACACACTGTCCAAAGAGAGCTGCCTACATCTGCAGCAACTTGGTCTTCTGTGTCTTGATATTCTGTTTCACAAAGCTTTTAAAAATGTAAATCCCAGGCACACCACACCTGGCCAATTATGCAATCTTTGTGTTGTACCACAAGGAAAATTTCTTCTTGATCCCAGCTGGCAATCAGATTATGCCCTTAAGTGGGAGGACTACCATTAACCTCGTAAACTTACTGCAGTCATCACTCAAACAACTCCCACCACGTCCTGAATCCTGCCATGGGTCTTAGCTGAAGCCCTCCACAGTTATCAAGGCAACTTACATCAGGCCTTCAATTACTTTCACATTCCCTGCTTGCTTTTTTAATCGTAAGATTAGATTTCTGAGCACCTCCTTCCAGGTAACTCCCTAAAAAGAAGTATTTTGCTTTTCCGAGTGTGGAGGTTACAGTCTAAAACTGGCTTGTGTAATAACAGCATGAAAGGTTTTAACTTCTGAGGATTGTTATTGATGACAGAGCTTCAGGACTGAAGCACCTCCAGCACAGCAGGTGAGAACTCTTTGCTCAAGATCAGCTTCGCCGCTGCTCTCTGTGCCATGGCTCAGCTCGGAGCCCACTGAAGTTAATGATTGCTTCAATATTAATCAGAGAAAAGATTAGGCTAGAGGAAACCTCCACTCCAGGAACAGTCATATGTCTACTTGAGGAAAAAATCCTGTAAGCTGTTTTCCTGTTTCTAAAATGAGAGCAATCTCTCAGATATAAACAGAACTATTCCTGAGCATAAAATTAAGCAGCGGTTTAAAGAATTTCATTGATCACAATCTTCGTTAAGTGACTATGTTCAAATACACCCATTCTATGCCTGTACTTTACTTAGCAATGCTTGCGATATTTTATATATATTATTCATATATAAAGTATCTGAACAAACAGGATGAAAAGAGACAGAGGGTTTCCCAAATAAAGCTACTAGCATAAGGAAGAAGTATGGAATACGAGGAAGAAATAAGGAATTCCATAAAGTTGGTGGAAAAAGTTCACCCTCCTGTGCATCCTGCCAACCTGAAAGGTGAAGATCTTCCATGACCTTGCTGCCAAAGCAGTGCCCTGTACCCAGGGGACCTCTCTTAGCAGTTCAATTCCTGCATTATACCAGGGGCTCCAGAGGAATTACAACTTTAAATCCTGCTGAGGGGAAGACAGTTGGCATAAAGGTACTAAAACATCGAATCCAGTTAAATTCAAAAGCTGCCATGCCCAGGTGCTGGGAGCACTGCAGGGCCCCAGGCAATGAAAGGCAGGGTGGGAAGCGACACAGGGAGGCTCCCCTTGATATATTTTTATGTGATGTCAGTCAAGGTATTTCAAAGTTGACTTTGCCATACCTGGTTTGTTCATAAATATATTCTTCAGGCCCCACTGACACACTGCGATACTTCTGAAAAACAAAAACACCAATTAAATGTAATTTAATATTATGGTATAATACGTAATGTATGGTATAAATATATACTGTAAATGAAAATGACCAATACAAATAAAATTATATTTATTTAGAGATCCCTCAGAAGAAACCATCAGCCACTTAAAACTCAAAATTATTCTTAACTGAGGTGGACTCTACATGATCCTCAAACTGGATTTCATAGGGAGAATTTATGTTAAGATTTTCCATTTTTTCACAACCTAGCTAGCTGGTGATCGCAGGAACGTTAACAGAAAAAACTCTTCTGCCTTCCTGAACTCCTTGTCTATACAATTATATATTTTAAAACAAGCCTATAAAAACATAACCCATTTCAAAGACAAGCATTTTTTTTTCAAATGAAATTACAGTTTTTTCTAGAGACTTTGTACCATTTTCTTTTGTTTTGCTTGTGTTTAAACATATTTATATGGCCATGGCTGGCTGTCCTGAAGAATTCCCAACAGAAATGTTGGGAAGAATTCAGGTTGTTGCCCTGCTTCTTCTTTAGGACAGGTCAGGGGATGCAGGCTAAGAAAGTATTTCATCTTCGTGAGAAGATTCTGCTCAAGTGAAATACACACTCTACAAACTGAAGGCAAATCTAGAGGCACTTGACAAAATTAAAGCACACCTACCAAAACAGATCTACACGAAGAGGTGCAGTTCTGAAAACAAGGTGGTTTTGCAAAGCCTAGGCAAGGGTTTTGGTTCTGTCTTCCCAAGGAAACAAGCCTGTTGGCGCCCTGCTCTGTTAAGTCTTCTCTTCTTGGCAGGCCTGCTGCTTGCAACACGTTTCTGCTGAAGCCTCTCTGATTCATCCCCAGATCATTACACTTAATCTCCAGGATTCCTTCTGTGATAACTACTCAGCAATAACGAGCTCTTTTGTTTCCACAAGTGTCAAGTTAGGTAATTTGTAAAACAGTTTTTGATTTTACCTCATGCACAACTGTGCCACAATCCATTCAGGTACTAGTGAAGTGCTAGGGTAGTGTGTACCTGAAGATCAAAAGTCAAGGATCCATGTGCATTAAAACAGATAAGCCAAATAGTGTAAGAAATCTGACATCTAGGGTGTATTACATAAAGATGGTTTCATATTAACATTTAAGCCACGGTTTCCATGAAGTCTGTAAGCAACATTTGCAAAAACATGCAAGTGATTTACCTATCCTTAAAAAATTGACTTACATTTTGAAGAACTAATAAATTAATCACAGTTATAAAAAGAAGATGAAAAATGAGTTTATTTAAATAGATGGTTCAGACAATATCAGAAGAACATAGCAAGTTATAGACAGAGGCACCCATTGCCACAGGGAGCTATAAAAGGTCAGCACTCCTATGGTATAACAAAATTAAGGCATTCAAGAAGTCTTTTGAATCAATTTATAAATACACAGTCATAATGTGTTTAAAATTGAGCGAGTATCAGAGCAAATTCAGGAAAACTAATAAGACCTACTATTTTCTTACTCCAAACACAACTTTAGCACAAACCTCTCCTCTTTTGGTAAATTTTGACATTCAGCTCTGGACTGCCCTGCAGCAGCCAGCCCTAGAGCAGCATGGGGCTGGGACAGGCTCATCCCCACCAGGGACATGGGGAGAAGAGCAAGTGGTGGGGACACTTCCCAGCAGAGCTTCCATCAGTGGGTGCCAAGGGCCCTTCCCTCATCCCTGCATCGCAGGCATGTGACGACTTGGGGCTGGAAGGCCACTCACAGCAGCACTCAGTGCATGTAATTTTTGAGCAGCTCAAGGTGGGATTAAAGGCAGTTGTTTCCTGTCCCCTGCAGTGAGCAAGGAGGGAGAAGCAAAGAGCACTATGGGGCAATTCATTCCCTCCATGTGGGGCAGCCAGATTGGTGCTGCCTCATGGACTCTGCATGGACTGCAGAGACAGCCTAGATGGCAAGTGCCAGGCTTTGTTTTGAAGTCTGAAGTGATATTGGGAAAAAAAAAGGATTTTTTATATATATATATATATATATATATATATGCGCAAAGACACGATATCATAACAGGGATTTTGGGTTGCAAGGCAGTTTACAGATGCAATTTCCCTTTTACTCCCAAGTCAAACACCTCTGTGACAGCAGTTCGTAGGGAACAGACTGCTGGTCTGGGTACCTTTCAGCCCCCTGTGCCATAAAAGACCAACACACCGGAATCCCCCTGCACAGCACCCCTGGGAATGCCAGGTGTACATTATCCCTGCACTCCCACAAAGGGTCCTTTATCAGTAGCAATGAAATAATGTGATTTGATCATGCAGAGTCGTGTTTCCAGGATTGGTTTTACTGATTTTTCAATAGCAAGCTAGGTTTCTTCATTAATCATTCATTCAGTTGACCTAAATGTGTGTTTCTGTATCTTAACAAGGATTTCACCTCCAGATGTCCTGATCTATATAGAACGCTTGTTTAGAGACAATTTAGATATTTATAAAACATACACACAGACACTAAGTTTCTCCTGTATTCATTCAGAGTATCAGAGTATCAGAGTAAAAGCTTTAAATGGCTTTTTTTTAATATATTGTACTTCTGTATAATTAATAATTTCATGGAGGAGGAGAAAATCCAAAGAGTAATTTACCATATAATATCTCTAATCATTTGCAGATGCACTATCAGCGTGAAATGATTTTACCTTTTAATAATTCTGGCTTGTTTGCATTATTCTGCAGCAAGCAAAAGCAGTCAGAGGGTCCTTGCAGCATTTTAAGGCTGACTTTATAATTACTTGCCTCAGCATAAGAGTGCAAAATAGCTCCAAGGCAGCTCCTTCTCTCTCCTCTCCTCCTCATTCCCCAGCATACAGATGCATCTGACTCTTTCCCTGCCTGATAACCTTTCCGTTCCCATCTAGTCACCTAATTCTACAAGTTTTGCTCACTTGCCCCCACCGAGGAGCAGTTTAGCACAACAGCCAGTTTCTGATACATTATTTAGGTTTATCTAGCAGTAGAGGCCCACCTGTTAATGTGCACTTTCAGGAAAACGTTGGGAATGTCCCAGATACAAAATGGCTGTTAATTCTTCGGAGGACAGACCTTAATAATTGATCTTCTTTCAGAATGACAACTATTCTCCACTTGGTACAACATCACAGAAGATGTTTCTTATTCAGCACCTCTCACTCTCCCAGTTTCCAAAAAACACAACTTGGAATCTGCCTTCTGAAACACCTCATGATGCTCCTCTACAATCAGAGAGCACCAGGAAAGAGAAGAACGTGGCAAGGAGTGGAGACAAATTTGCTGAACTGGCATAACGAATCTCCTTGCAGTTCTGGTGGACACCTCAAATCTACCTGTCCAGTCTGCAGATTTCTACGGGGTTTTAAAGGCTGAATGTGGGTGCAAAACTCACCTCCGTTCCTCCGTCTTTGAAGGTGTCACTGTAGGTACTGTCAGGTGTACTTCGCTGGTCATCCTTGAGATAAGTTGTGTGGGGAGCAATGTTGGACACTTCGTACGGTTCAAAGATAACCCCTCTGTGCTCCTCATTTTCTCCCCTTGCATAGTGTGCTTGTGGGGACATAAAAACGGGGGTGAACTCCTCCGCTTTGACCACAGTCACTCCAGTCCCTGTAATGGGCGTTGAGCTCCCAGATACGTTTGTGTTGTACTCCCTTTTGGATGACTCCAGAGGATCTTGGTTTAAGGAAAGGTTAACAGGAACTGTCTTCAGGACTTGCACACGGTTCTCACCCCCACTCAAATTACTCTGAGCTTCAGTGGTATTAAGACAATTTCTGTGAGACAAAAACAAAACATGTTATGAGCTGCCCTGACAGAGCAAAGCTCTTCCTTAAATAACTCGATGTTCTTAGATGGCAGGGAAGGAGATCTGTACATTTACAACTCAGATAAGCCATTGCCATAACAAATAGTACGTTAACAAATATTAGGCAAAAGACATTGGGAGGTAAGTAGAAAGTTTAGAAGTCTCTAACAGTCAGGAAAAGTCAAGTCATTTGATTTGTCATACACTGGATATGATGTAGTATGACAAAATTCTGTGTATCCACAGTAACTTCTGCTTTATCTTAGTAAGGTAGGCAAGTCAAGTCTACCTTGAAGTAGACAAGTCTATCTGAAGTCAACTTAGACAGCATCCATGGCTTTCCCCTCATCCATCCAGCCAGACAGCTCTTCAGAGAAGGCGATCAGGTTTGTCAAACATGTCTTCCCCTTGGTGAAGCCATGCTGACTACTCCTGATCTCCTTTTCCTTCACATGCCTAGAGATGCTCTCCAGGATGAGCTGCTCCATCACCTTTCACCTTCAGGGATGGAGG
>JAVCKT010011649.1:0-17452 GCA_032273925.1 Rhynchotus rufescens
GTCTTCAATGAAATTCAAGTTGCGCTTTAGAAATTCCCACAAGCAAAAGAAAAAATAATATGTTGAGTTGCAGACATGGTACTTTTGTAAGGTAACGCACGCTGAGCATAAACCCCTTTCAGCAAACTAGTCAAACTATTTTTAAGAGCTGTTTATCATCTATTTCATCAAATGCCTTAGTAAAATAGATTAAACTGCTGATGGGTTTCACATTGTCAATGGCAATCAATATGTCATTCTTAAACAGAGCAATACACGGTTTACAGATGGATGGGTTTCTTTTTTTTAAATGTATATATTAAGAAACAAGTGTGGAGTTAATCTTTCAACAGACAGACTTGAAATAAATGACATCTAATCATAATAAGAGAACTGTGCGTGTTTACATACACTATCGTACAGCATAAGGGAAAAAGTCGTTTGCAGTTTAATTCCAAATCAGGCTTTGTTTTCATTGTTTTACTTTGTAGGGGACAGCTTTTCTGAATTATTTAAATGACTTCTTTTTTTCTTATCATAAAGATTTTCTATTTAAATCATGATTATGATTTTTTTTTTTTGGTAATCTAACAGTAGCTTCTCAGCACCTTAGTGGTGTCACTGTTGAGGCTGCTGTTTCTGAGCGCGCAAGAGCCCCGGCTCACACCACAGGCCACCACCTTTCACCAGGGCCTCAGGAGTGGGAGGTGACAGGTGACCAGGGGAGAGAGGTCACCTTTTCAGATCAGATAGTCAACGAGCAAAGGAAAACCAGCAGTTAGATGAGAAAGGCCTAAGCCATGCACTCCGTTCTGCGAGAGAGAGGTTTCCTCAACGTGAGCTCTGCAGCTGAGGGCCAGCGTTTCCTCCGAGGGCCAGTCTGTCTAGGGGGCTTCAGAACAGTCTCATAAGGAGCTGAGAAACTTCTACCGTTTCTTTCTGTAACTACATCACTCCTTAAATTAGTCCCCTAGAAATTCATTCATTTCTCAATTTTGTCTTTTTTTCTAGCTGGTGGAAAGACATCTCTGCTTGATGTGATAACCTGTCGGGATCACGGAGGCAAAATCAGCTCGGGTCAAATCCTGATCAACGACAAACCCAGCACTCCCCAGCTGGTGAAGAAATGCATCGCCTACGTGCACCAGGACGACCGGCTGCTCCCCCACCTGACCGTCCAGGAAACGCTGCTGTTCGTGGCCAAGCTGCGCCTCCCAAAGCATTTCTCAGACTCTCAAAGGAAAAAAAGGGTAATTAAAAGGGAAAAAAATGAAGCTGTCCAAAATGGGTCTGACAGGAATTACCCAAGTGATCCTATGTGTTTGGAGTCAGTATAGTTAATTGGCATTTTTTTTATGTAGATTATGAATTATAACCCTTTTTCTTCTTTAAAGATAGAAACCAGCAACTGTTCCAAAGCTCATAAAAATCAGCAATTTAGAGAAAGCTGAAGAGAGGCTGAAAAAACTAAATAGCCGATAGGTGGAGGGTCAACAACATCATCTCTGCCAGTGGAGCCTTCTTTTCAAGGGTCTCTTAGAGAGCTGAACTTAAACCCTCAATTTTAACCACGCTTCCGTCCCTCAGGAGCTGCAGGAGGCCGAGTAGCAGCCACGGGGCCTCACGCTCTCCCGCTCGCTCCGCAGGTGGCCGACGTGGTGGCGGAGCTGCGGCTGCGCCAGTGCGCCCACACGCGCGTGGGCAACGAGTACGTGCGCGGCGTGTCCGGCGGCGAGCGCCGCCGCGTCAGCATCGGCGTCCAGCTCCTCTGGAACCCGGGTAAGGCCGGCGCCGGAGCGGATTCGCCCCTCAGCCGCGGAGGTGCCTCTGGGAGCCATCCCCCATTCCCGCCCAAACTGCCGCCGCTCCGACCCCGGGAGCGCGTCCAGGGCTGCGCCACGCGCAGCTCAGCCTGACGTTTGCTTTTTGCTCGGCCGCGTGGCGCTCTCTGCGGCGTAGGCCTCTTGGCCGAGCAAGACCTCTGGTTTGTTTTCCTTACGCCTCCATACGCCCCCATAGGGACTATTGACACGTGTGATGGTAACAGGGAAGGTCACGGGCTTGGCTACGCGGCCATTCGTTGCTGCCTTAGGCCAGCTGCTGACATGGCTCACGCCACGAGCACGCTGAAAACTACCAGCATCTTCAGCAGAAGCAAAATTCAAGGCTAGCCCGGGCAAACTGAGTGCCCTATTTGTCCTTCTGTACATCAGCACCTCTAATAACCTCATCTGAGCAGCTCTTGAGAGAGTTCCTCTAGCTGTTCTCCTTGAACTGGGAGAAGGAGCTAAGAAGTTATTGCTTAAAGTTATGATTTTGTTATTAGAGGCAAACAGAAGTTTGCTTTTTTTTTTTTTTTGTAATAAGTGATGCTCAGAGATAGATGTGCTTCTACTCAAGTCAAAAAATCACTAGTTCTAGAAAAAACAAGTAGATCTTCCTTTGCTTTTCAACTGTTCGAGCAGGGTTGGCGAGAGCAGGGGCCCAGGACGGCATCCAGGCAGCCTGCGAATGTCTCCCGGGATGGAGCCTCCGCGGCCTCTCTCGGCCGCCTGCGTCAGGGCTCAGCCGCGCTCGTGGAAAGACACCAGTTTTACAAGGAACCTGAATCTACTTCCCCACGTGAATCAGGAACAGTGTTTTGTTTCCAGCAGCAGTGAGACAAGATTTAAAATAAGTATTCTCTGCCATTATGCTCTGCAAGTTAAGAAAGAAATATGCCCATTATTAAATACTATTTGTTGCTGCTGTGAAATACGATTTTGATACTTTTTTTTTTTCTTTCTATATGAGGGAGATTTCAGGCAATAGCACCATTTCACTTGGAATCTGTTGTTGAGATGGAACACACTGCCCTACACAGCTAACCTGTTTGTCTTTGGCAGGAATACTGATACTGGATGAACCCACGTCTGGACTGGACAGTTTTACCGCTCATAACCTTGTGATCACGTTATCCAGGCTGGCCAGAGGAAACAGATTAGTTCTCCTTTCTGTTCACCAGCCCCGGTCAGATATCTTTCAGCTTTTTGATTTAGTTCTGCTGCTGACCTCTGGAGTCACTGTCTATTCTGGAACAGCTAGAGACATGGTCCAGTATTTCACAGAAGTAGGCTATCCCTGCCCCAAGTACAGCAATCCTGCCGATTACTATGGTTAGTATCAAACGTTGCCATAAAGGAAAAATGCTGCTGGAAATCATTTGCTTTGGGAAGTGTATCAACTAACACATTTCATTTTCATTGACCATAACTAGCTTGTGGCTAGAAGGACCTGAATCAATACTGCAGCAAGTTCACTTTTTAATAAAACCCTTGCTTATCTATCAGTACAGGAAATGTAACAAAACCAGGAGATATGGGCAAAATCAATTTTTAATAATTCTCCTTCCATTCCTGCCACGCGTAATAACTCTCCTTCATGTTTAGTACCCTTAATGTCATGTTTTATCTGGCTGGAATTTTTATCCTCACTGAAAAAGGAAGGGATGAGCTGGTGAATCACAATCTGAGAACAGTCGTTCTCTGGCTGCTTACTCAGGAAAAGTGGGAAGCAACAGCCTCCCAAGGCGAGGAATAGTCCATACCTGGGAAAGAAAAGTGCTGCCCACCGGGCATATTGGAAAGGGGAAACAAAATAACTCCAAATTAGCCATTGTTTTATTCCTCATCTCAAAGAACTTTAACTGCCTGGTTCCAAATCCTTCTCTAGCTGCCCTTTGCAGCCCCCGCAGGGAATCTGGCCCTGGGCCTGAGGGCAGCAGCCTCCTGACCGGGACAGGTCAGCCCCAACCGCGGCCCTTGGCCCTCGATCCGGCTCCGGAGCCTGTGGAGAGGCCCAAGTGCAGCGCCCTGGGGTTGCGCTTGTATTGCAGCCGGGGGCAGCTCTTATCAGCTGCACTGAGATAAACAGAAATAAACCCGGATATCCACCCCCTCCAGGGACACTTTTGTCCCTAAATGCAGCTGTGAGATGGGCTTGCAACAGCCCACACGTGGATGGGGTATTTGAGGTGCTTCCCTCCTTTCTGATTTCTCTGCCACTGCAGGAGGGAGGAAAGGCACCCACAGAGCCCCACCATATGGGAGATTCTGGTCAGGAGGAGAGTCGAAACGGGAGTCCTAGAATGAGATTAAAGTTAAAAAAATACTGGTTTTATTAGTTTAAAACACAGTATTAAGTGAACTATTGCTGTTGCTGCCATGTTGTCCCTGGATAGTGCTCTCTGGAAGCTTTCTCGATTTTGGGTCAAGTTTATGGAACATCCGCATGATAGAAAAGGGGATGATAACTCTTTTAACAGACAGAGAAAAACCTTACCCTTAAGCCAAAGTTACACAATGGATTATAAATGAGACAAAAATCTGAAATAATATATTTCAAATCTTATAATGAGCAGTTATGAAATCTGTTAGTGGTTCATCAGATAATTAAGTAACACTATTTACACCTATTTCCCAAGAAACCCACACACATTAACAAGCTGTTCTTCTCTAACTGCTAAAGTGATTGATCAAGTTTTAAGGAAAACCATTGCAGCTTAATTTATTCACACAGATTGTACCTTTTGTTCACGATACAGCCTCTGCTTCTAGATGACATTTTCACATGCCTAGCAAAGGCTCATGCCAAATAATGTCTTGCAGTTGATCTGACCAGCATTGACAAACAGAATGCAGAAAAGGAGGTGGAAAGTCAAAGAAGAGCCAATACCCTTGCCAGCTTGTTCCTAGAGAAAGTCAAAGGCTTTGATAATTTCTTATGGAAAGTTACTGAAGGAAACGACAGTGTCACCACCTCCAGCAAACAAAGTGTCACCACCTCCAGCAAACAAAGGTAAAGAATATGAAGAACATGCATCTGTCATGTGACAGATGTGGAACAACTGCCCCAGCCTGAGCTTATTTCAACTTTCTTTATCTTTTCGTTTGGGCAGTTCCCATGGAAATGCAGAGGAGTCTATTAACATGCCTTCCCATTCCAGTGACCACTTACCAGGAGCCCTGAAGCAGTTCACAGTATTATTAAGGTAACCTCTACCATAAACAAATACCCATCATATTCATTTGTATTTTTAAAATCTGAAGGAAGAAGCCCAAGTGAGTTGAGCACGTGCTGAAAGTTCAGAGAGGGAGCAATAGGGAGGGAAAGAGCCTTTGTGCCAAGTCTCCCCATTTCTGGGGGCTGCCCCATTTCTGCCCCAGCCCCAGTCCCCTCCTGCTCATGTTGCTGAGTGCCCATGGGGTCGAGCTGTGGTAGGAGGACAGGGATATTTCTGTCTGTTTTGGGGGGCTGTTGTCCTAACTGCTGTGCTCTGAAGGTGACCTGGCCCTCAGCAAATCCAAGGAGACAAGCCTGGCTCAGGCACTGCTACCCTCGCCCTGGGGCTCAGATTTAAAGTTAGATTTAAAGCTTTGCAGGGTAGAGACAGCACAGAAGTTCTATAAGCATCTATATATGTTTATATATATATATTATAGCCAACCAGCTCCATACATGTAGAATATCATTGTCAGTATTAGATGTTATTAATATATGCCATAGGCCCTCGATAGAGAGGCTCCCCTAAGCTCTGCACCCTCAAAATAGAAAACAGACCCTCCTGCCCCACTGCCTTTCACGAAGCTTTCAGTATTTCAGCCCTGAAACACTGGGTGAGTGCAGGTGCTCAGTAGCTTTGATTAAGGCCAGACATTTGCAGGACCCCACACGTGAATTCCTGCCTGTCCTCCCCACAGACAAGTTTCACAAATCAATGTTAGGAGAGCATTTGAGGCAATATATCTAAATGTATCTGACATTAGCAAGTACTATATCTTACCATAAATGTTGCTGTTTTCCTAGTCGTCAAGTCTCCAATGACTTCCGAGATCTTTCAACGCTATTAATCCATGGATTTGAGGCCCTTCTCATGTCATTACTAATTGGATTTTTGTACTATGGCCATGATAAAAACAGACTTTCTATTCGTGACACAACAGCACTGTTGTACATGATAGGTGCACTAACCCCATTCACAGTGATTTTGGATGTTATTGCCAAATGTAAGTGTCAGTTTTATTGTAAATGTTCTAAGCAATCAAAACTAGAAAGTAATTTTTTAATCAATGAAAAATTACACGTATTGAAGGCAACTCTAGGATGAAACCAACCTGTTTGTTTCTGTATTGCAGGTCATTCGGAAAGAGCGATGCTTTATCACGACTTGGAGGATGGAATGTATTCTGTAAGCCCATACTTCTTTGCCAAGGTAATTCGTTCTGTTCAGGAAATGCACACAGCTGGCTTTAAAGGGGGGAAAAAAGAATATTTTTTTTATATATATAAATGATCACACGTTGCTCCTTTGTGCCTACCAGCTACAGCTACCGTTCCTGCTCTCATTAAACCCCAAACTGCTCCAGACCTGTTGCCATAAATCACATCTCAGATCCTAGGCCAGAAAAGCAGCAGAGGAATTTTTCACTGGGTCATTTGGCCAAAATTTGGGGATCCTGCAGGACAAATCTGAGGGTTTACGTTATGCCAGTTATGACAGCTTGACATACTGGCATATTTTGTTAGCTGAAATATCTTTGAAAGCTGCATAACCCGATGTGATCCATAAAACAGAAAATTCATATTAAGTGCTACAGTACTTAGCACTTAAGTGCTAAGTGCTACAGCAACTGTAGAACAGAAATAGCAAGATGCTGTGACCACTCCAACAGCTGTTTGAGACTGTGCTGGTCAGAAAAACACAATTGTATTTGCTGCATATAGAGCCACAACTTCTGGAATTGAATTGCAGAGGATTTCTCTTTTAAATAATGTTCTCCCTCTCATAAAGGTTTATAACAATACTGCCTTTGTGATTTTGCCACCTGAGTTCCGCTTGCCATGGCATCTGTAATTCAGGTTTCCATTTCTGCATGAGATTTTAAATGCTTATTAGTGGTTGACAGAGAAAAATATTCTTTGCATTCTGTCACAGGGATTGTGTGCTGTTCATAGAAAGAGCTATGTGATTTGTTACAACCCTACTGCCATCCTTTAATATTAAGACTCTAGGAAAAAATAGTAACACTTTGCAAACCTTTAGCTATTTGATAGATACCCTAAGAAATCCATCCTAATCTACCCTAGATATCCTAAGTGTATTTTTGGTTTACAGTGAATTAAGTAGTTACCCACATGGGCCGCCCTTGGGATGAGGTTGGGAAGGGATCAACCGTAATGGCAGTTTTACCTCGAGCCTGATTCCGTGTTTGATTCCACTGAAATTTGGACAAAGCAACAGTCACAGCGAGGCAGTAACAGGACCAGTACTATTAAGCCTACAAAGGAAAAGAGGGAAAGTGTCTTAAATTCTTAGAAACTGATTAAAATGAAACAAACATCAATTCCCTAACAGGAAGCCAATCAATTTAGCCAATAGTCATAGGAATTGTTATAGCTAGGAAACAAGTCCTAGGGACAATTTTTGTTTTGGCGTTTTTCCCCAGTAACACCTAAAAAAACCCAGATCATTTTAAAGTAGTATTTCCCATTGACTTCTTAAAAATAGTCCACAAGTGCCAGAAGAGGCATCCCAGCAGGTTTTGTGGTTGCAGCTTATTTTTCTCTCTCTATTTTCTGACCCGTCCCCAACTCCCCTTCCTGAACAGATCTTGGGGGAGCTGCCAGAGCACTGCGCTTTTGTGATCATTTATGGGATTCCCATCTACTGGCTGGCAAACCTGAACCCGGAGCCGGAGCATTTCCTCATGAACTTCCTCATGGTGTGGCTGGCCGTGTACTGCGCCCGCACCATGGCGCTCTGGATGGCCGCGCTGCTGCCCACCTTGCAGCTCTCGGCCTTCTTCGGCAACATCCTCTTCACCTCCTTCTACCTGAGCGGCGGCTTTGTCATCAGCCTGAAGAACCTCTGGACAGGTAGGACGGCCTCGGCGTGGAAAAGAGGGCGCTTCCATCAGCGCTCGTCGAGTGGGCACCGTGCGGGAATGCGCCGCTTTGCTCCCACGGAGAGGGCTGCCCTCCTGCGGGGCCGGGCACGTTGCTGCCTTGGCATCCGCCTCTCCCTCGGAAACGGAGGCAGCAACAACAGCGGGTTTGCTCAGAAAGAGCACGGGTGAAAGGCCAGGTTTATCCCCGCGCAGTTCCAGGAGCAGAACTAGAGTCAGTAGATGAATTTGAAAGTCTGCTGAGTCTTAGTTGGCAGTAGGAGATTAATTCAGATATTAACCCCCCTCTTATTTTCCATTTCTGCCTAGTTATATATCTGCCCTTGTCTTCAGGAATGAATTATTTGTCTACAGCCTCTAGAATTCAAGAAATTAGACAAACCTGTGGCGACAACACACCTATATTTGGGGCGCCAGTATCTTTTGTGTATTTACATCAATTCTGTTCCTTCTGCTATTTTTTTTTCCAGTTCCATTCTGGATTTCCAAAATATCTTTTCTGAGATGGAATTTTCAAGGCCTGATGCAAGTTCAGTTTAATGAATTCACCTATGAAGTGGCTATTGGAAACATTACCCTTCACATACCTGGGAAACTAGTAAGTTACTCTCCAGTAGAAATATTTAGAGCTGATAGTTACTTAAAGTGCCATTTACAGGCCCGTCCTAGTTCATGTAGATACCACAGACCACGAATTCACCATTCCCAGGCAGGAAGCAAAGTCACGTTGTGTATTTTAAGTCATGTCTTTGCTGCTGGGAGCTTAGGGCTGTTGGCCTTTGGACAGTGTCAGGGCTGACGCCCCAGCCCTGGCCTGCGGGAGCTCTGACAGGGGTCACACGCTGCTGCTGCCTCTCATGGGCCCTCTGTGATCCCAAATAAGCAGAAAGGAAGCAAGAAGCCCCAAACCTGATGAAACTCTGTGAGGCTGTTCCCACACCAGCATTTGCAGAGGAAGGAAGGGAACCTGGAAGAGCCTTCCTGGCTCCTGCAGCGCTCCCGGCACAGGGATGCGCCTGGCGCCTGCTCAGAGCTGGCAGGCTGGGAACAGGCTGCCCATGGAAACTGCTTTTCCGCATTTTGGTGGCTCTGGGCTGCTCAAAGCCCCCTTGCAAAGGGCAATGTGAGGTCTCGCAGCCAGCTTCCCAAGTGTGAGCCTGCCTTGTGAGGGCCCCCAAAACACCCCGAGAGGCACAAAGTCCCCCCCAGACAGACCCGGGCACTCACTGACACAGCAGCGGAGCCTCCTGACGCCTCCCACGGCTACAGCTGCCGGCACAGCCGGCCTCCAGGTGCTCAGGGGTCCGGCAGCCGGCCCTCCTGCCCCTTCCCGTGACGCCAACCTGGGCGTCCTCCCCGTGGGGCGCGAGCACCGCGTGCAGGACGTGCCCACCCAGGAGAGGCGCCGCTTCCCACGGGAGAATCCTGTCGCTGCCTAGCCCTGTGCTCTCTGCGCCTACAGGTAATTCAGTCTCTGGACCTGGATTCTCAGCCTCTCTATGTAAGCTACCTCATCCTTACAGGGAGCATCCTCATCTTCCTCATTCTGTATTACCTGTCGCTGAGGTTCATCAAGCAGAAATCACGTCAAAACTGGTAACAGCGAAACATGGAGCAGAGTACAGGGTCCCTTGCACAAAAGCACTCACATCTTTGCTCCTCCTGGAAAGCACCCAAGCTTATTTTCTGCAGCCTTCGGAGATGTCACTAATTCTTGCCAGCAAGAGCAGGTATGTGCACAGTGTGCAGGACTGAAGTGAGTCCTGGGAGCCACAGGATGGCAGCAGAACTCCAACAGTGCCAAGGTGGCTCCAGCTCCCGGGCTCCCACCACACTGCCACCGATACCGGAACCCAGACCGAGACTCCCACAGTTTTGTTTTTCACATATGGCTTTATAGGTGGCAAGGCACGTCCGAGGCATCTACATCTTGTAACAGGCTGAGCTATGGGCCCTGGATTTGGAAGGGCCTGTCCCAGTTTATGATAGCTGAAGTTTTAGTCGATATTTCTGGAATGTATAGGGATCATGTACTGAAGTAAGGAACCTGTGAGAGCAGCAGTATTGGCACATCCGACAGCACTTTGTTTCTGTAGCAAGTATTAAATTCAGCACTCACACAGAATGATGCAGAGAAGAAGAACGCGGAGGGAGAAACTCACTAAAGCTTCAGGAGAACCTGTATAGGCATGGACAGAAAACAAATATTAATTGTTCTGTGTTGCTTATCATTGCTCAAGAGCTTTAAGATTTTGTCTGTATTCTTCCACTTAGGTGCTATTGATGCCCCAAATAACTATTTCCTCATTGTATCAATTATTTCTTGTATAGATAAAATTATCTTCCTTCTTGTATCCTTTTTTTAAGTATAAATGCACAAAAACTGACCATACTGCTCATGTTTTTCTCCACACTGATACCCAATGCAGCAATTTGCCAGTGTTGGTTCCTACCTCCAGTGGAAAACATCAGACCTTTCCACCCACTAACTAAGGATCTATGGCACAATCCATGCAATGCTTGTACTCCGGCACCTACCTGTGTATAATCAGAAGCCAAGTGCTCAGAGAATTAGAGCAAATAAATGGTCCTAATTCGTGTCTGGTCATGGTGAGCACATATGCGAATTAGGTGCCTAGCTGTGCAAACATTTTATATGATTAGGCTGCTTGGTTTTGTAACGTTTGCAAGCATAGCTATGGGTGTGAATATATCTAAGAGACTCCCAAGTGCATCTTCTCCTTCCGTGTACTCATGTGCTGTGCACACTCAGAACTCCTGCCTAATCGGCTGTCCAGTGCCATCGACATTGTTACGTGAAGCTGATTTTTTTAAAAGAAGAAATAAAAATGAAATCCCACCCATGTTGTATTACTTCCACTTGGCAAGTAGGGCTGCCCCATTGCTTGCCACAGAGGCCACACGGGACTCAGTTCTGAGGAAGACCCTAGGCTGAAGGCTTGGAGTAAGTCTGAAAGCAATCACCAGCCCCAGCCTCACACGCTCACGAAATCCCAAACATCCCATGGTTTTTTGAGGAAAATTCTACCTCTCCTTTCTTGCTCCATTTCCTCCGATTTTGAAAAATACTCTTGATCTTATTCTAGTGCCATTTTGGAATGAGCAGATTTCCATGGCTTTCTAATGGCAAAGCCAGTTCTTTCAGTCCAATTCAGCATCATTAAATTGTCAGAATAGCAGCTTCCTGTTTGATTCTTAATTATTCCTTTTTATTATATTTAAGACATTCATTTTTTTAAAGTGGTTTACTCTTCTTTGTAATGATCTGTTGTGATTAGAATCTCTTTTATATTACGCTGAAGTTTTAAGGGTGTATATTGGTACTTCGAGTCTAAACCTCTATTTTCAAGGTATTTAGAGGATTAAATTCTAGGCTGACTCTCTGTTGTGAATTCGCTTTGATGTTTAATAAAAAAAGGAGAGAGACAATGGGAGAAATTAAAGACAGAAGGGACAGCTCTGAATTTTAGGGGCACATTGTCATGCACAGAAATCTCCAGGCGTCTAAGCTAAGCGCAGAGCGTAGCCTTAACTTTGAATTTCCTTCCCTTTGTGAGATTAGTCAGGCTGCTGACACGACTTCAGCGGCTGCCTTTGGCAGTTTAGAATTCCACCCTCGGCGCGGCAGGCCCGGGGTTGCCACAAGGCGGGACGCGCACGAAGGGGCCGCGCAGCCCGCGGGCGCCGCCACCGCGGCCGGGCCCTCCGCGCCCCCTGGGCCGCAGCCTGGGCCGGTCCCGCTTCCCGGCGGCCCCGCTCCGTCCTGCCCCGTCCCGCTTCCCACCGGCTGCTGTGCCCTGTCCTGGCCCGCAGCAGAGCGGCCAGCAAGGGCCGAGCGCTGCCCAGGGCACCCCGGTGCAGGCCGGACACACTGGCACCCCGTTCCCCCTTGGTGCTGCTTTCCGCAGGCCGGCGTGGTCATTCCTCCACCCTCAACTCGCCTGTGTCCATACAAGTCCACGGCTTCCCTGTGCTTCCTGGGCCAGACCAACCCAAGGAGTCTCCAGCCATCCCAAACCAGCGGGGCTCTAGCTCACAAGTCGGCACCACGTGCCACTCGCTGCACACTTCCAAGTGCTGCTCTTGTTGTGCCTCGAGCAGCGGGGTCGATCACCACCAGCCAGGCGGGCAGCACTGCCCTTCCGAGGCTTCACCCGCTGCTGTCCCTGCTCTCCTCTCCACAGCCAGCACCAGAACCTGGTCCTGGGCCACGGATCTCAGCCCCAGCTGCGGCACACAACTGCACCGGTGCTGATGTGAACGGCACCGCAGCGCCGCGTGCGCAGCCGTGACCACGGAGGCACCTCGAGGCCCGCGCTGGGCATTTCCCCTGGCTGCTCGTGGCACTGGCCAACGCTCACGCGAATCACAGAGTGGCTGAGGGTGGAAGGGACCTCTAGAGATCACCTAGTCCAGCCCCTGCCCCAGCAGGGACACCCAGGACACGGCTGCAGGGACACCAGGGACACCTAATTGCGAGGTGCTCTTGGGTTGCAGCTTGCACAGACCTTGGAGTTGGGAGTGAGAACCTCCAATGCGAGTAGCGCCAAAATTTGTACAGAAAAATAACTCATCAAATACACAAGGCAGAAAGAGCTTTGCTGGTTATACCAAGGCTACAAAGAATAAAGCAATGAGTGCAAAATGGAAACTTGGTACAGCACCCCTGTGCGTTAGAGGGGGACTATAATGAAACAGATGAGAAAAAATAGGGCTTTTCATTGCTTAAAATATTGAACTCTCTCTCCAGCAGCAAAAGGGACAAACTTTTTTAGCGTAGGAAAATGGAATATCAAAACACTAATTTGCACATTGGCTCAGGTATAATGGCAATCCTCCAAAATACTTTTAACTCGTCGTTTGGAAAGGACCAGCTTTCACTCTGCTAAAGCTGAATTAATAAGTAGCTGCTTAAAGTCCCACCTCATATTCGCTCATCACAGATTGCATTCAGAAATGCTAAGTTTGTTACAGGTATCAATAGCTACCCCGCTAAAATACAAAACAAAAAACCCCCAAACTAGCAGACAACTCCCCCACCATAGGTGCCATAGGCCAGACTCTATGGGGGGACCATCCCCGTGTAGGAGGTTACAGCTGCTGGTCCGCTCACTTGCACCACAGGCAAGAAGCCTCTCAGGTTTTAGCCACAGGGATTAATTTCAATGGCAGTAGACAAGAAACAGCGAACGTGGAGCTCTGTGACACGCTGCATTTTTTTTTAATCTGAGAGCCAAGACAAGCTGCTCATGTGTTAGCAGCTATTAATTAAGGCAACAGTGTTTAAGCAGTGGGTTGAGGCAATTTTAAAACTGCTTAACCCTTTTAAGAACTGATGAGCTTTAGAAGTGTGTGTGTATATATTTATACGCTTGCATGTGTGCGCATACATATGCATGTGCACATGTATAAGCGGGTATAGATATAAAATACACATATTGTAGGTATCCACAATGACAGCTGACTAATTTGTTTCGGGGAATATTTGGAAAGCAACTGGGATCCCTAAGTCTTAAGTGTTGTTGCCAATTTAGGCAGTTAAATATCAAACTATCTGGTGCTGTTTTTTGTTCACCAAATCAAGCATAGGGATTTGCTTTGAAGCGTAACTTACCTTAGTATCCTTCTCGCTTGCAGGCCACGCAGCTGGCTGCTTGTAAGGCTTCCCAGGAGCAGAGACAGCGGCGTGTGGGGCTGCCCCACAGCGCCCGCACCAAACCGCAGCACGGCCCTCGCCTCCATCAACTCTGTCACGTATTTTAACGGGCGAGTTGGAGGCATCAGTGCTAAGACACTGCCCAGAACTCACACGGTGAGTAAAGAAGCGCTGCCGCGTGGCTCAGCGATACATTGCACTCGGTGGAGAGGCAAATGAGCCCACAAGACACTCGCGTGCCAGTTGAGTACAGAATTTGTAAACAGATGCAGAGCAATCGGAGACCTCTAAATGCATACAGATAATGGGAGCTGAACATACAGAACTCTGTATCTGCAACAAATCCCAGTGCCTGGCAATGATGCACAGCACATTGGGAAGCGTCAGCAGTCCTCAGGACACTCTCTTGATTTGCTCTCAGTGGGTTGAGAGAGAAAGCTTACAATAATGTTGCTGCTTTTCTGTTAGTTTAATTTAATTATTTTTTTTAATAAAAAAGACTTAGTTTCATCTAGAAAGTCAAGAGAAAAAGCATAGCACCTGAAACACTATGTTAGCCTCCAACAGCAGCTTGTGCCTGACACAAGATCACAGCAAGTTTCCTTTACAAATCACCACACCAGAGTGCCCTGAAAGAACTGAGGGTTACCCAACCTCTCGCTTCTCAATAAACGCCCAGAGCTTTCACAAGAGTTATTGAAAATAGCCAAGCCCTTTAGAACACCTTGGAGAGAAGCAGGAAGCCAGAAAATGGACCATCAGAACAGTGCACAGCGAAACACAGTGCCAAGACTGAACACCTGCAGCCACAGGGGACACGGGCCGGCATCGTGAGCAGGGCAGGACACGGGGCAGCCCAGACCCCCTTCACAAGTGGGTCCGTCAGAGGTGAAACGTGTGGTGGCCACAGCCAAGGAAGGCAGATTTGCTTACGGCATTTTTGCCTGTTAAATAAAATGAACAAGTAAACTTCCCGGCTTGCAATCCCCAGCACCACAGATGGAAGCCAGCAATTCCCTCGGAGCTGCCGGGTATTTCAGGGCCGGTCGCCCCAAGGGCAAGCGGGGGCAAAACCACGCCAGTCCCTCTCCTCACGCCGGCGCTCTGGGTGCCTTCCTGCCTGGCCAGCGAGCCCGTCTCCTCCTCATAACCACATTAAGAACCTGTTTGGCCCAGTGTTAGTTACCTGGAAAGCACTTTCTGCTTGCAACAGAGCTCAGCGCCGCCCAGTGACTTGACCACACGCACTGGGGATTTGCCCCATTTTAAAAGCAAGCCATTTGGACATTCAGCTTTCGAGATTTCACAGGGAATTTCTCAATGCTTCCATACTATGAAAACGCATTTGCAGCACGCTCAGCGCCACATGCCTGACAAATTCCCACTGAAAAAAAGCTCGTGTGCATGACTGACAATAGCAAAGCCACAAATTACCGTAATTTTATGCCCCCTGCGGCTAGTGGTATAAAACATAGTTTTCAACCTTGTTTTTACTTGCTGAATTTAGACAAATTTATAATGTTATTGATGACAGTGAGAAAGACACTCAAATGCAGAAATTGTATTCCGAGGCACAAAAACAATTTGCAAACAATACTTTATATATGCCACAGATGATAAGAAATAAGGCTGTCATTAAAAATATAAAGACAAGATGAGAACTGGAAGGGTTTTAAAAATGAATTTAACATTTACATATATATATATATATATATATTCGGTTATCGCACTAGATCAGGGCTCTTTTCCTCCATGGATGCTGAACAGTTAATCAGGTGCGACATGAGATACTACCAGCGCTCCCACCCCAAACACTAATGGTCAAAATCAGGCAAAGTCAACAAAACAAAACAGGAAAGGCAAAAGCCTTGTTTAAGCAAAGCCTACAGATACAAGGCTCAAAATGGATTTTTGAGTAAGTGTACATTTTTTTTTTTATCATACTTCAAATTTTTGGAGTCTAATTTTATTTACAGAGTGGACCAAGTCACCTAAAGCTGGTAATTGCTGAAGGAGATTAAGATGCAGTGTGTGGGTAACAAGCTCTGCACGTGACCTGGTGAGCTGCTACCTGAACCAAGGGAAGACCCCTGGGAGCAGCAAGGACGATCGTGGGGTTCTGCTGGGTTTATGGGGCTGTTTTTCGGAGCAGGCCCGTCCTTGCCCACGGCCCCGGCCCCCTGCTGCACTCGCCGTGGTCACCGCCTGAGGCTGAGCTGCGCCTCAGGGCCCGCACGAAATGGCGCCGCCGCCGGCGCCCGCCCGGCGGCTCCTACTGCCCCCAACGGGGCCCGGCTCCTGCAGCCCCCTGGCTGGAGGGGTGTGAGGGGCCCGGGGCTGCGACTGGGACAAACTTCCCTCCCCCTCGAGTGGGGCTCGGCTGCCCTGAGCAGCCCCCGGCTGCCGGGGCTCCTCATGGAGGAGTGATGGAGGAGAGGCCGGGAGCCAGGAGGCCCCGGCGCCCTCGTCTGCTCACAGCCCTTCAGACCTGTGCGATTGGAGCTCTGCCGTTTCCGGATCTGGTGCCTCCAGATGCTTTCCCTCCACACAGCCGAGCGCCCCCATACCAACCCTCGCGGCTGCTCCGGACATCCTTGGGGCACATCGGGTTCCCCTTGAGCTCCGCCACAGCGGCCGGCTAGGCTTTGGGGCCACCTCCTAGGAACAACCACCCAGTGACCAGCAAAACCGTAAAATAACACCCAATGACCAGCAAAACTACCAGTCAGCGCCCAGCAAAACCATAAACAACCACCCAGTGACCAACAAAACTGCCTGCTGGTGCCTCCCTTCGCCCGGCGAGGCTGGCAGCTCCCTGGCTGCCCCTTCCTGCGTGCCCTAGCCGCCCTTGCGCTCTCCCGCTTCAGCCCAGGCTGTTCCCACAATCCCAGCTCCATCCAAGTGTCCTCTCCTCATCCCAGCTCCCCACAACCCTCATCAGCAGAACTCCCTTTCCACATTGCCCCTGCTTTCCAGGGCCATGTAAAGAAAGGCAGACGCAGCCTACTGGCAAAACCAACCCTTACATTTGTTGCTGCTTTTCAGGAGTCATGGCCATCGTGGTGAGGCCAGCCTGGCAGCTTGTTGTTTTCCAGATCTGGAGCTCATTCCCGTTTATAGCTCCTTGAGTGAAATAACCACCAGAACGACAGCACTACATGGGGTTGGGAGCTGCTAGACAGGGCAACGCTACCGCTGCCCTCCCTTTATCATTGTGCCACAAGAAGAGTCACGCAAAGCGCTGTGGAGCGTTAACTCACCGTAATACAGAGGCTGAAGAGCATCGCGGAGAAACTTCGTGCTAACAGTTGTATCTAAAAGTAGAACAAAGTGGAACCCCCGTCTATAGTAGGTGCTGCATAAGACAGTTTCTATTATCTCCTCTGGGTAATTACAGGAAACAGTAGAGAACTCAAATCTCTGACTTCCATATTGGCTCTTATTTCCATACTGAATGGAAAACTCCAAACTTTGTTCATGCAGCTGATGATCTGCACACTCATCTGAGGACTCAGAACGATGCCCTTGGATTCAGTTACTGTCTTAGTTGAAGCCACTGCCTTAAATAAAATCGAATTTCCTCTGATTATTGATTTCTTAGAATACTGGCAAGCCAGCTGAGGATGTGGCCATTCTGAAATGGTAATTTTGCAGTTGACTTTACACAGAAATCACAAGAAAAATTTAATAAATTTCAGAGAAACATTTGCTAAAGGGCTTTTCATGCCATTTTCCACCTTTACTGCACTGGAAGTTGGACTTTCCTTGAAGATCACAGAATCATAGAATGCTTAAGGTTGGAAGGGACCTCAGAGGTCATCTAGTCCAACCCCCTGCTCACGCAGGGTCACCT
>JAVCKT010011649.1:23652-40559 GCA_032273925.1 Rhynchotus rufescens
AAGAATTCACATGTGTCAGTTTTTACCACAAATGTATTTGTGGCTGAGAAAAGGGAAACATCTCGATTTGACACTCACATTTAACACGACGCCCTATGGAGAAAACACTTCTACTCAACTGCTTAGAAAACAAGAGAGAAGTACTTATTGCAAAATGCAAAAAGGGGCCAGCAAATGGCAATAAAAAAGTTCGCCCAGCGAGAGAAAATGCAACTCTCTAAAGCCCAGTACTTGACTAAAGTGGTACTAGTGGTCTGGCAGCCAAAGGAGTGATGTCCAAGCAGAGTTGCAGGCTTGACAGATGTGGTGTCACTCCACTTGTCACCTTCAAATAGGAGCTGTGCACACGGCAGCAGGCAGCTGTGGGCACAGCAGCCAGAGGTGAAGCTGCAGTGGGAGGAAACATTCCTGCGAGCTCCATCACACCAACAGCAGCTTTCACTGGGTATAAAGCAGCCAGCTACTGAAAACTAAGACCCATTCAATCTTCTGAGGTTTAACCAATAAGATAAACATCCAAAGGACATTTGATAAACACTCACCTGTAGATGAACGCCTGATTAAGATCAGGTACTTTAAAAACAGTAAGTCTTCCTAGAGCAAAGCCAAGGAAAGACTTCCATAGCTCCCACCACACTACGTACCTACTTCAAACATTACCTCTTTTGAGGAGTCTCTGCAGAGATTTATCCCACTTATGGAACTGATTATATGAATATGAAACACACACAATTCTGCAGATCCATTTCTTAACCAGGAAATACTCACGGGGGGCTCAGTGAAAGGGACAGATTCGCCTGCATTTTTCAGGAAAGTTGCTATAGTTTTCAGAGAGAGCTCATGAAGCTCTATATTCTTTTCTTTTGTTTTCTCATACACAGCCTTTACAGAAGCAACATCTCCATCCAATTCTGAGGGGAAAAAACAAAGAGAAAAATGACAACACAGAAACGGTTGAAGTTGCCCTTGTCACCTGTTTTCACCCATCCCCATTATTTCCTAAGACATAGTCTATAAGGGCTATGGCCAATTCACACGTGGAGAACAGAGCCCAGAGGAGCCGCCGCAGCTTTCCCTTTGCCTTGGAAGCTGGCGGGGCGATTCCTTCAGGACGTGCCCGTCCCACCGGAGCAGCTGCCACACGGCGGGAAGCCTCGTGACATCCAACATGCAGAGCCATAAGGCTCTTTCCACAGCAAAGAATCAAATAAACACCAACGTAGGATGTATTGAAATAACCTGTCATACCACTGGTTGAATTTGTTCCTATTTAGAAAGTTATCTTCCCAAGCAGGAGGACTACAAAAGTAGTGGTGCTTGAGAGGTTAAGAAAGGAAAAAAAAGGCTTAAAATATGCAGAAATAGAGATCACTTGGGTCCCTTTCGCACGAGAAAGGACTTCCCACTCACACCTGGAAAGTGGGTGAGCTACTGTTGCAATGTGGGAGGCTGCAGAACCTGCATGAAGTGACAGTTTAATGAAACTCTACAAGAAATGATTAACTTCCCATTTTGTTAAACTAGAAGTATTTATTGTATGGAAAACAACAAAAAGGCGCTAAAATAGATGGTGTTTAGCAGCCTGCACAAAGGAGATGTGGGCACCACAGCTCCTCTTTCCAGGAGGTATGCTTCGCCACCAGATCCCAGGCAGCAGGACACCACCTCCCTTCCTAAACCAGAAAGATGTCGTGGAAAAGGCAAAACCAGCATCCTGCCTAGTGCAAGCAAGCCCTGGTAAAGCAGGTCAAGCAACTGACTGGCACCCCTGCACCTGATTCAGGGGTGAAATGTGTCTCATACTGACACATTTGGTGGCCTCGGCCCGTCTCTGCCCCTGGTGCTGAAGAGGCCCTGGGAGCGGCGTGTGGCACCTACGCACGTGTCCTAGTGACAATAATGTGTTTATTAATAATGTCATTAATATTAACGTCATTAATAATGACGTGGGAAAAAGCTTCCTCTGTGAATGAAACCACAGAGCTAGAGCATTTTGCTAGCAATGGCTCTTCTGAACATAACTATGCAAGCGAGTTTTTAAAGTCAGGTACACCATTCTAAGATAACTTCAAGTTAATTTAAATACATGAAAATTTGTTTTCCTTTAGCAGTCTGCTTGGATAAGCTGAAGAAGGTCAAAGTCACTGGGCTTGCTTCAGAAGTATTGTACTAAAATATTCCCATTAATCTCCCTTGCAGTATATTAGAGCACGAAGACTTCTGTCATTTTATCTCCCTGCTCATAAGGCACGTGCAAAGGGGATGACATTTCCTCCCTGTAAATAAGCCCTGTGTCAGAGATCCATGTGGGAACTCACGACCCTGCGGGTGCTGGGGCACACAGTCCCGGGGCACGCTGCCAGAGCGGACGCTCATCCCACCTTCTCAAAGGTGGGTGCTGTAAATAGTGCATTTCAGCACGGCACTTCACTCCTCACAGTTGTTCCTGTCTCACTTCCACATAAAAGAAGTGATTAGTCCTTCAGATCAACTGCTTAGCTAAATCCGAATGAAGGCAGCTAGAATATTAATTTTAGCCGAATAAACCCAAGTATAAAAAAATCTACACTAATAAATATAATGTCTTTGCACACTACTGATAGATCTAATGATGATCTGGGACCACATAAAAGGAATGGAGAGAGATACTGCACGTTTCAAAAACAAAAACACACCCTGGATCCATTTGTAAGGACTTCCATTTGTGAAGATTTGCCAAGTGACTCTCTCCATAGGTTGGGATGGATTCTTTCCAATTCCAAGAAACCACTAACTAGCCTCTGGAGTAGCACTCCTCTGGAGTAGCACCCTTTAGTCTAGCACATCTTTTCTGAAGGTTTGATTCAGGCTTGAGTCCATTTGTTAGTTTTCCAGCCTGAGGCCGAGCGTGGCCCAGACGCCCAAACTTGAACCAACCAAAGACCATCCAGCCAACACAAACTCCACCTCTTTGCACCTCAAACTGGAAAACAAGCTACAACTCGCACAACAGAGATTCGACTGTCGCTCTGAGGGTTTCCATTTCAAAGGCATTAAGATTTGGTTCTTATTAAAAAAAAAGAAAAAAATCAGTGCAAAAGCAGTAAGTTACCGTGACATCTTATGAGGTAGCGGTATGCAGCTGCCAGGTCGAGATGGTCAGGGACCAGCTCCAGAAGAGTCTCTATCTTCTTTGCCTATGAGATGAAATGCACACACAGAAGCACTATTAACTTCAGATCTTAAGCAACCAGCAAGAAGTGCCAAAATTAGAATTATTTCAGACTCTTCCAAAGAAATTTTTAAGTGGTGGATTGTTCAACTGACTGTAGAAGTCTCATGCAGATAGGAAACAGAAAAGAAATTGGGCACAAAATGAAATAAATTAAAATAAATGAATAATGGGGATAGGGAGGGAAATGATGTAGAGGCAGGGGGCTAAAATCCCCATGGAAAGGAATCTAGAAATTACTATCTCCATTCTTTGAAGGAAGTGATTTGTCTAGTTATTACAATACGCAAGGGTTTCAACAATTTAATAAGGCAGAGCAATAACAGCTTCACTGACTAATGGTGGCTGATGATCAATGCTTAAAAACAGCCGGATAACTAATTACTGTGCTTAAAATGGGAGCACCCATCCCTTTCCCTCCCCAAATCCTAGGTTAAAAAAAGTCTCAAGGCTTGAATTAAAAAATAAATAAAAAAAACTCACAGAAATTGGTAGCATCTTTATCAAGTACTAGTCACTATTATTTTTACAGTAGAATTTACTATAAATATTTGTTAACAGCAATTTTATCAATATGTATTAATGAATATTTTAATCATTTAGAAAACATTCACTCTGTTTTTGTATAAATTGTCTGCAGGCCTGCTCTTCCATGAGAAAAAAAATAAAGTGTGACATTTGTGGGATCTAACGTATCACATGAAAAATAAAGAAACGATAGAGAAGTAGTAATTACATTCACCTTTTCACTATGCTCTATAAAATCAACTTTTTAACATGTAACGAGCTCTGCAAATTAGTCTTTTTTTTCCCCTCCACAGAGAAAACTAACACTACTGTCAAACTGCGAATATAAAAACATTTTGAAGGTTGAAGTTAAAAAAAAAAAGAAAAAAAAAAAGAAAAAAACCAATTGATTAAATAGGATGTTGTTATATAATTCAGTGATGGATATGCAAAAATACTATACCTGTCCTGGTTTAGTTGATGATCTAGCCATAAAACTCCCTATAGCTTTCTTCTCCTCAACTAACGAACCACACCTCTGCAGAAAAACAAATTATTAATGAAACAGTCAAGAGCACATACATAAGTAAAATGACTAAGGTGAAAATGTGCTATTGCAGAGATTTACAAAAATACAGTCATATACGTTACTTATAACCACATTATTACTCTATAAAAGAAATAACTGACCATTAAAAAAATGAACACATACAAAAATGAAACATGGAAAACAAGTTCATTTCTTGCCCACTTTTGATAAATATTGTTTTTGGAATGGTAGGTATGAAGTTTGTTTAAAACAAAAGGGGAAAGAATTAAACTAATACTTCAACATACTAGAAAAACGAGGTTTAGGACTGCAAAAGAATGAAGAAGAGAAACACTGTTCCTCTCCAATTATACTGCCAAGCATTCACAAGTGAGCTAGGGATCATAAGGTTAATTATACATTTAATAAGGTGTCAGGGAGATAACTGCTCGTTTCTTTATAAAAATTAAAATGTACAAAGCAAGTTCTCTTTAAAGTATAATTACCTACACTTATGCATACAAAGGACTGATTTCAATCTCTCTATTTTATAAAAGGCTTTCACTGCAATAGACAGGGTTTGAGAGAGAAAAAAAGAAAAGTTGAACTTAAAAAAAAGTTTCCGACAGACCAGATAAATCAAAAATCTGTCTTATTTTAGAAGCTAGAGCAACATAAAATATACAAGACAGTATTTTAGGTTATGCTTCTCAGGGATGTCGGGTTTAAAATTCTGTCAATGCACAGGGCTTTTTTTCATAAGCTGCAGGACACTGCACGAGTGCCCAGAGGCCCCGGCAGAGCAGAACCCTGCACATACACAGAAATACGTCTATGTACCATGAAGTTACGTACAGGTAATTGGCATTTTAGACACCCACAGACAAGAGTTCTGTTGCTTCATTGCTACTCTGCAGCGATGGCTACTTCGTGTTACCCGCTAGTGCAGCACTTGATCCACAAAAGAGGTAAAGAATGTTTAAAACAAGCCTTTTCTCTGCTTACAGAGCTAAACTTTTATTTCCTCGTACCTTAACTAATTTCAAGTCTATTAATTCTCTATTTCCTATGACCATGAAATATTTTTAGAATCTTCCCCCAAGATATATGCATATAGTATTAATTCAACTATACTATGGAGCCATGAACTTAAGTATCTTTCCGACATTTGGATTCTGTACTAATAAAAAGTATTAAAATATATCAACAGAAATTATTTTTTTCTTAAAATAACAAAACATGCAGACTGTATGTAAAAATGCAAAGAACTCCTTGCAAAAGCCAAAAAGAAAAAAAAATACCTACCACCTTCATTTTTGTTACCTAATCAAAGAGAAATCAAAGAGGAGGAAAAGTAAGATAACTTGAAAATTTCTCTCATTTTGATGTTTCCCACTATCACTGGAAGAGGCTTTGCTTTTGCAGAATGTTTTTTGCATTAAAAATCATAATTTCCATTTAAATTAACGATGACCAGTGAGGCAAAGCCATAAGCAAAGGAACAGTCCAAGGGGTCAGTATACAAAGAACAGAGGTCACTCCCCAGCATTCACACTTCTCCATCCTGACCTGTGGTTCTTCGAGAGAGAAAAGTCTCGGATATCCTAAGCCATCTGATGGCCAGAGCAGAGGTTTGCCTTTAACAGCTGGGAATACTCAGCAGCCGGGGTGACTACAGCACTCTCGGCTCCTGGCCGCTGGCAGCCGGCCTCAACCCAACACCAGGCACACACCAACACAACAAGCGGCAGATCCCGCTACTGTTCCAATGATTCCTGTTGGGAAGCGCCTGGTGGTAGAGCCCATTTGCCCGGACCACTGGAATGGTTCATGGGGTGCCCACGGCCTCGGTGCCGCCAAAATGGCGGCTCACGGGGCGCCCATGGCCTCGGTGCCGCCAAAATGGCGGCTCACGGAGTGCCCATGGCCTCAGTGCCGCCAAAATGGCGGCTCACGAGGCGCCCATGGCCTCGGTGCCACCAAAATGGCGGCTCACAGGGCACCCATGGCCTCAGTGCCGCCACACGGGGGGCAACGCGGCCGCCTCCTTCCTTGGAGCTGGTTGAGGTAATGGCGGCTGCAGAAAGCCATGTTCATCTTTTTAGTGCATGGACAAAAAGGAAATTCAGCTCTGAATGAACCTGCCATATAGTGTGTGCTGTGTTTTTGTGGCTACCTAAAGTAATACTTGTGAAAAGTACACACTGCCCACCTCTGGTTTGTACACGTGCAAGGAATGTATTATGTTTATAGCACTTAAGGAACTAGGTGAGAAATTAAAAGGAGATGGTTTTCAAGAAGCAACGAGTAATAGAAAAACCATAAGTGAACATCGTCTCTGGGCACAATTTCAAAAAACACCCAATTTTCCTTTTTTTGTTTTAGGTTACTTCCCAGGTTTTTAGAAAGCAAAGTGTTCCCAGTCCAGTGCCCACTCCTGCTACCTGTAGGACAGCGTGAAGCTGCGGTTCACAACAGTCTCAGCAGCCACTGCCCCTCGCCCTAACGCACCTCTACCAGCCAGCACTATTCCCTGCGCTGCACTGACACCTCCCTCAGCAACTGCTCCATTTTTCCGGTCCTTTTGGTTATTTCTCTCATTACCTCTAGCAGTGATCGGGCGTCCTCCACTCGACCCGAGTCCACATACTGAAGGAAGAGGTCTGTGACAGGCCTGTAAACCCCAAACTGACTGGCTAATCGCTCTGCCATGGCACCAACTGCAAAAAGGACAGAAGGAAAAAGTGGCTAAAATGTCACTTTTGCAAACTTCACTGGCATGCCTCCTGCTGACTTAGCAGGTTTTACATGCAATAGCTTTTTCGTAACATCTCTGCCTAGTCATAGTGTTTAAATATCATTGCAATTAACTTACATTTTTCCAAAGCTGGCTCTAATCCTTCCTCAGACAACTTTCGTAGCAAATAGGAGATATTCCTGTTGGGTTGATCAGGATTCTGTGCACTGGAGATAAGCAGAGGCTCAATGTACTTCAATGCAGCATCGAGGTCATTGCTAGGGAGAAAAGAAATGGCATGTGCTTAATATTTGACATTAAGATTCCTACACCTTAATCAGCAGTCATATCAAAGTTTACCTTTTACATTAACACAATGCTTCCCAGCAATAGCTAAGTACCTATGACTTCCATCACCTATTTACTGTAGCAAAGTTAAACCAATTATGGATGGCTGAATAAATTAACCTGCAAATCATTTTTTGAATGACCTGTTACCTGTAAAAATACCTAAGGATTTCAGAAACCTCCCCCTTTTTAAAATCCTCTTATTAAATGAAAATGAGCACTCCCTAGCTGCTTATAAATAAATGTGTTCTGCAAAACTAGAAGGTAAAACCCAAAACATTAACAAAATGAATAATTAATGCAGACAATGCAAGTATTTTTTAATGCTATTCAATTAATTATTTATCTGAATTTCCATGTCCGTATTCTTGGATGCAAAAGATGATACTAAATGTCATTTGGTTGGTACCTTTGTCTACACACATGCACTACTAATACATGGAGCTGGCACAGCAGATGCTAATAAAAGAAGTCAGGAAGAATTCATTAAAGTGTAAAATCTACTTATCTAGTGTCCTAAAACATTCAAATGACCTCTTTTATCAGTCCCCTCTACAATTAGTTTCATTAAATAAAAGAGAATATAATAAAAGTTTTTAGGAGAAGTAGAAATGCAGTGCATCTGGAAGATATGGAAGATTCTGTGAAAAGCTATTTGAGAAATGCAAGCTTACCAATAAACTAATGGGCATTAAAAATATCCATATCCATAAACGTATTTTTCACACTTTTCAAGGTACAGCTTGAAAGGCATTTAAGAACAGATATTTTCTGAGGAGAAAAAGGCTCACTTCTTATGTTGCTGCTAAATCTTTTCATACAGGAAAGCGAGTTTCAATACGGTAAAAGAACTAATGATGCTTAAGTAATATTGTCTGCATACAGCAGTTTTTTCAGTTTTTGTAGCCAGTCTGATTCAGGTTAAGAACATGTCTTGACTTTGAAAAGCTCTCATGACATGGAAATATAGGAAAATATGCAGCTTATGAGACTAATCCTGAAGAACCTTCCTTATCTGGAGTTTTAATTTAGGCAAAAGTCAATTCACTAGAATTATGTGCCAAGGCCCACTCAGATCTCAGTATTTACAAGATCAGTCCTTTACAAGCAGATTGTTTTTCAATGATAATATTGTGAGCTTGACTGCTGGAACTAGTCTGCACGGCTCCCTCTCAATTTAAAGACATCTTGCTGTTTCAAACACATCACTGGGTACTCTCTGGTCTGGCTTGCTGGAGGAATCAAGTAGCTGTTTGTAATATACAGCTCTATAGCTCTCCTGCTCAATTAAATGGAAAAACTCAACCTCATGAAATTGGTTTAGAAAAAAAAAATATAGCTTATATATATATATATTATTTTATATATATATATATAAAACTATAATAAATATAGTTTATATATATATATAGTTAACTATTTATATATGTGTATAGCTATATAATTACTTCCTACGAAGTATATTTGGGAAGTTCACTATTCCCTTTGTTCCAACAGGCTGCCCACTTCAGTTTTATACAAAGGTTGAAGTAGCACAGAGGGTAGCACAGCAAGTAGCTAAGAACCGATGTATGAACAAAACAGCTGGGCCTGCTACGATATGAAATGAAACACTTGAATCAAGGATATCTAAAGTGTGGGGATAATCATCATGATGGGAACTCCGGCAAAAATTTTTCTTTCAAATACATTTCTATCGAAAAAAAGTTCTAAAATCATGTCACGGATCACAGATACACTGGCTGGCTTGAACATTTTGAGGGTAAAAACACCATCAATTTATCATTTTGACTGCTGAAACAGTTTTCAAGTTGTTTTACAGCTAATATTATATTTTCAACAGACACATACTAAATTCTGAGACTTTAAAATTAAATTGACAAAGTAATTGAATTCAGCACTAAGATTTTTCACCTGACATTAAAGAGAACACTTTGCATGAGGTATAAAATATCAGAACAGTATGAAAACTAAGGTACAATACTAGAGAGAACCTGATGCTATCCCAATTGCCACCCCTGTATTTTGTTAAATGATTTTTAACCCCAGCTATGTTTGTAGAACAAGACCAGACATGAACTCAAAGTCCAGCAGCAAGATTTTAGCATCTATACACTAAGGAGAGAAATGTAATGAAGTAGGTAACGTAAAGAGGAGCCTCAGGAGGTTTCACAAAGGGAAGTGCAGGTCCTTCCCGTGAGGAGGAATAACCCACGCACAGGCTGAGCCACCGCCAGTCCCTGCCGAGCAGGACCTGGGGATGACCAAGAGCCAGCACGGTGCCCTTGGGGCTAGGAAGGGCAATGGTACCTTGGGCCACTTTGGAAGAGCCCTGGCAGCAGGCTGAACGAGGCAATCCTGCCACCCCCCTCAGCCCAGGGGAGGCTGCATGTGGAGTCCCCTTTCCAGTTCTGGGCTCTCCTATACACAGGAGACAAGGGAGTCCAGGAGAACGGGCTAAGTTGATTACAGGACTGCAGGATCTCTCATGTGAGGAAAGGCTGAAAGAGCTGGGATTGCTCAGTCTGGAGAAGAGAGGCTGGGTGTTGGAGGAAAAGTCTTCTTTACTACAAGGGTAACTGAGCACTGGAACAGGTTGGCCAGAAAGGTTGTGGAGTCTCCTTCCTCGGAGAAGCCACCTGGATACCATCCTGGGCAACGTGCTCCAGGTGACCTCGCCTGAGGGCAGAACTGGACTAGTAACCTCCAGAGGCTCCTAACCGTTCTGTCATGCTGTGAAGGAACTTCCAACCACTTTGATTGAAGGAAAAATACACCCGTCCTGGGAACAACTTACTTCTTAGCATGAGCCAGTGCAATGCAGTTCATGACTAGTGAGGGAGATAAATCAATTGATTTTCCAATGCCTTCCACCATGCCTTCAAGTGCCTGTAGGTTCTTCACATCTCCCTTCATTGCCAGAGCCTGAGAAAGTCTCGAAGTAGCTATTCTGGAAGGCAGCAGGCCGCTGTCAAGCATTCCTTTTAAAACAGCCATGGCATCTAGTAAAGAGGAGAAAAGAGGAGAAAAGGAATTCAGAGTTTACTTCAGATGCTGATCTCACTGCTAATACTATTCCCCTTTAATTGCTATGCAAAAACATACATAGAAAATAATTTATTAGGTCAAGTTTTGCTCCAAAATTGTTGCAGTGAATTTTAACAGATATGTATACATAAATAAAACTTTCTAACAGCAATTTAGCATAAAAGCATTTAATACTTGCTCACTTAGGAGTATTAAGAGACATTCAAGATGTAATTATTTTATTTTAATGTGCAGTTCAAGGAAAGCAGCAATATTACAAATGCCCTCCTTATGTCCTTAGTTACAGCCATAACATTTTCAGTCTGTTTTTTCATCAAAACAAACTATCACAAATTTTCTTTATTGGACAGCAGAGACATTATGTATTTGAGAATAAGTATCTTGTTTAATGTTTAATTCATTGTTAAAATGCCGAAGCCTAATATTCAGATTTGTCATCTTAACTGTTCAGAAGTTTATTTACCAACACTTAAAATTTTCAATAAAACTACATAATGCATATGTCGTACATATGTCTCCATATAAAAGTAAGAATAAACAAGTTAAAAACTAGACAATTACTACAGAAACATTTTTAAAAGGTGGTGATTGCCTGTTTTTAAACCACAGAATAATTTGCTTGCCACCAGCTCCCCAAATCCGATGCAGAACAGTCACTCTCGTTCCTCTCACAAGGATCCTTGTCAGGTGACATTATACGTGAGCAGACACACATGCATAAAGGCAGGCCCCTCTGGTAAAAACCTCTCACTCCTTCCCAGCACAGGCAGGATTAATCACAGATAATAATTATAATACCAAGGGATAACACTTCCAACATAATATACACCCACTTGAGCTCCACAGCATTAACATTCAAATTCAATATGCGGGTACTAAAGAAACCAAGTATTACCTCGTACAGGAGAAAGAGGCAAAGAAAAAACATCCTGTATACCCAATCTCAACAGCAAATTTCCTCTTTGCCCTCATTTTTTGCTTTATTATTTAGCGGAAGAAAAAAAAAAAAAGGAAGAAAAAAAGGCAAGTTTCCCAGAACCTAATAAAGCAAACTTAAACACAGGCTAAATTCAAATTCACTCGTGGTCATGATCAGAGACCTCCCTTCACACAACGTGTCCAGCTTTCTCTGTAACGAAAGACAGAGTCAGGAGTTGGATGCATGCAGCACTACTGCACGAGACTACCCATAGGCAGCGTATTAGATACTCTGCTGGTATCTTCATTTTCTTATTTAAAAATACCAAAAAGCACTCATTACGTCTAGGGCAGGTTCATAACTTCATCCCACTATATTTCAATGGCTAAGGGCAGGTACCTATGAGCTTGTGAAAACCTAACATTTTTTGCTTCTTAAAAGGCTTACCTATAATGCCTGCAAATTCCAAACCATAAAACTCAAGCTTTCACTCTTCACATAATCTTCTTTTAACTGAGTTCTTGCTACTAGGTATTATATGAGTTCTTTTGAGGATACAGTTACATAAGGAACTACATAAAAATGTGTGTAGCAAGCTACACAGCAAAGAAGGATGGCAAACTGTGTGAGGATGTGGTGAAGCAAGCAAGTTTCACAGAAGTGAGAGCCTGTGCGGTGTGTCTGCCATCACAGCAGGCAGGCCCAACAGACAGCATCACTGTAAGGTTAGAAGAGAAAAACAAAAGCAAAAAAGTTTTCCTTAAAATTTTTTTGGATAAAATTTTCTGAGCATCACCTATCATCTATCGCTGAGATATATAGTGGCTTTCCACATACATTTTCAGGGTGTCATTTACAAAAAGAGAAGCAACCTCTTGAATATGAAAATGGAAGCAAAGATCATTCTGGGTATTCAATTAAATTATCAATTAATTCATTCTCTCTTACGAAAGAGAAATCTCCTCAATGCCAAAGCACAAACATCAAAGAAAGTAAGAGCACAACCCATGTAATTGCTGCCACTTCTCAAGAAACTTGGTCTTGTGCAAAAAGAAAGATTCTTAGCATAGCCCCTGGACAGGGTTGTGGCATCCAGGATGGTGGCTAAAAGGGGTCATAGACAGGGATTGTCTAAATACAGAAATACCAGTGATGTTATGAAGAGAAAATTAAGCTGTAATACTTGGGAAGAATTCACATTTTAGTGACATACTGGACAGACGAAAAAGCAGAAGGCTGATTAGAATAGAATCAAACAGGACTGTCAGGCAGAAGACTTGAAAGCTGCAAAACCCGAGGACTTGACAGCAGCAAGAGAAGCAACTGCATTCACCACAAATACTTCAGTCTACTTCAGTTCCAGTACCTGGAAGTGACATCAGACTGGAGACTGAACGGGGAAGGAATTTGAAAGACAAGTTTATCAGCTGCAGAAAAGAATGCAAGTGAGAAGACGTACCCAAATGCTCGTCAGAGTATTTTAATGTAGCTGATATTACATGGGAATACGCTATCATAACTGCACAGGAATAAATTAAAATTAATTAATAGCAAGATCAAAAATGATTTTTCCCTGTCTTCTCTTCTGAAGATAAGACCTAATTCAGTTCAGTGAGTTTTATTCAGGTGTAGCTCCTTTAACTTTTAAAGAAATTGCTGGAAATGTGCATCAACACTCTCTATACTTGTATTTGTATTGAGATGAAAGTCATGGTGCTGCAGGTGAAAATATGTGCTCACAGGTTTCCTCTCACAAGAGCTGTACAGAAGAATTGAACCAGGAGGTAACATGTAGGACTACAGAACTAAAGACTTAGGAGTGCAAAACAACCATTGCTGAGAACTGAAGTAGCACAGCAACAAAGTTTAGACACCATCTTGTTCTTCCCTCACAGGCTCTTCATCTCCCATTACTGTCGTTATGATTGTAGTTAAAAAAAGGCAAAATGAATTTCATTTTGTTACTGTTGGTATCGAGAACTATTAAAAAGTATTTGATTAAGTTTTTAAATCAATATTATAATCATTTAGCGCACAACCCTGCACATTTAACACTCAATTTAACTTATCTGGTATCTCACACAACCACCACAATATGCAAGAAACAACTGCTGGGAATTGTTTCAGATGCTCTAAAGTATGTTAATTTCCAAAGCAAAATGACTTGTGCTGTGAATTTTAACGCACTTGAAAGCCTGTACTTTCTCTCGTTCTGGAGCACAAATTTTGCATGTCTGAAGAGCTGTGATTCATCTTAAGAAAACCCATCTTGTGTTAAATGGAATGGAAACTGGACTAAGTGGTCAAATGACAAGTACATTCATATTCAAGCTGTATTATAAATGCATGTACAGTAATTTACGTCTCTCAGCTACCACAAAAGGCTCTTGATAAGCAGGTAATTTGCTAAATGGACTCCTTTATCCAAGTATTCGAAGGGCGTTACAAGAAAAATCTGCAGAGGCATTAATGTGACGTAAAGGTCAAGCATTGTGACATACCTTTCAAATAATCCCGCCTAACTTGCGATATGATGAGGAGGCTGCTGGCAGCACTGTTCAGTGTGAAGCCCTTGATGTGGGTCTCAGCACTAAAAGAAGCAGACATTTAGAAAGGAATTACTGACATGCTTCTGATACGATAATAAATGGTTGAGCACCAAGGTGAAATTATAAAAACTACTGTTCGTATGTTAAAAATATTGCTGCAAAATATCGACCTGGAGACAGCTTTTGTGTTATCCTGTCAATGGTTATAGAAGGATAATTTTTTTTTGCATTCTGACAGATGACAAAGTTGGAAGTGAGCAACAAAAGAAACAAAGTACAAGATTTTTTTTAAACAATCGGTTCAGATTCTTGAATGCTGACATATTAGATGACTAAAATAACTGCATGCCCTGCATTGTTCTGCTGTATCCGAAGCTGGATACTTTTTCTTCTTTTTTCAATAGTCACCATAATTATAAAATGTAAAACTATTCTTTCAGCAATAAAAAAATGAAACATTTATTTTCAGCACTGTATATTTTAAACATAAACTAAAGCATATTATGAACTAACACCGTATCATTTGGTTGATTAATTTTCAAAATTTCTGTCATCTAGATGTATACAGTTTTTAAAGAGAACATACTACATTTGCTGCCTTAGCCATGTTAAAATCGTATTTCACTTATCAATTCTCCATCTCCCACAATACAAAACTTGGCCTATCTATAGTAAGGAGAACGTGTACGTTAATAACACCATTAGAGCTTTTCAGGAACCGTGACTACAGAAATTAGTCAAAGGAGAGTAACCAGCAATCACGTTTATTTTTTACTACAGAAGGTTCCAGTTCCTACATGACACAGAGCCACGTTTTTAATACAGCAGGATAACTTTACAAATGTTCATTTCTAGATTACAAAATCGCTCCCCAGAAAAGCAGGGCATTGCCATTTACCATATCAGCAATCAAGATAAACCTCACTGATCATCTTGTGGCAAACAACTGAGCAGCCTACCTACTTGAACTCGCATGCTGAGCGGATTGGGAGGTAAGCAGGGTCATTGCTAAATTATTCTCCTCAATCCCAAGAAAATCCTTCCCATAGCACACAATATGACTATCCTCTCAGTCACTTTCAGCCTCCCGGGCTCACATATGCAGTCACTGGACTCAGGATTTTCTTACTCTCCCAACCAATCCTCTTAATCCCTGCCTAAGCACCCACTGCTCAGTTCCGCCTTTTTTTTTCCTTTGTCCCATCTGTCAAAGCCCTTAAGTCAACAATTCATGCATGAGACTGTAAATTACATATAACAAAGGATTTACTTTCTCCAATCTTCCAATCTTCAGTGTGATTAAATAGATGTTAGCTACTATTACAGAACTAATCCATCATTCCAATACTCCTAAATTTCTATTTAAAAGTTCTTGGACTAAATGCAGTAAATATTCCCTAAAACTAACTAGAATCCCCAGCCAACCAGACATGGGCTCACCAACAGATCAGCAACCTGCTAAGGCTTTTTTTTCCCCCCAATTCTGAATAGGAGTGCAATTTCCATCTACAACAAAATCACTTTCTCATTAACGTTTCTCAGTTCTGATAACAGAAACCAGGTTTTAAAATAATCTAACCTTTTTTTGCAGGCAAAAATTACTTATTTTGTTGCCTATACTAATACACATTCTGCTAATAAAACACCTTCAGGCTCTCCGAGTAGTATTTAAATTTCAAGTTTGCCTTCAAACAGAGTACAAAGAAAATGATGTTAGCTTACACAAATGAAGGTAGCTTTCATATATTTTATGAAAATATTGGGAGTTGCACAAGTTTCAGGCCACTGCACACATTTAGGCTTTGCAGGAGTTATCTCTTTGTAATGTGAGGTTGGTAAAATTGTCAAGCATGCAGAAATATGTATGAAACGCACAGATTTGCTTTTCCTCACCTGTATGTACACAACAAACACTTTACATAAGTGAATAATTTAAAAGTTTTTTTTTCCCCAAAATACTTAACATAAGCACGACTTACAAGAAAAACAGACACACAAATAAACACCATAAACACTACCTATTTTAAGAACGCTCTGTCTTCTCTTTACAGGTGAAATCAAACTGCTGCAGGCTTCTCAGAATGTTATTATTTGGCATTTCTATGCTATATGATTGAATATGAGTGTTTTGAAAAGCACAAAGGTTCTACTACAGTTGGCTCTGACTAGTGATCTAGAAAATTTTCATTCCCTCCAAATATCTTCACATTTCTTAGTATATTTCCAGTCCTTAAAAACACGCTCAAACTTCATTTAGTCTTCAGATCTCCCCGTTTCACTTGGCATGAGGATATTCCAAAACATTTTTCTTATCATCTGCAGTGAGAATTCTGATCATCAGAATACTGGAAACAAACTACCACCTTCTCTTTACTCCTGCTAACTGCAAATGGCTGCTGCTAACACCTGTGATATTTTGCACGTCTTCCTTCCAGGAGTGTTGGAGCTGATGGGCATGGAAGCATTCAGTGCATGCACAAGCCTTGGATAGAGAGTTTGAAGCCTCTTTGAAGAGTCTTCCCCTTTCTTACCAAAATGCCTAGCTCCCAGTCATGGTCCATTTGCCTTTCAAGGGACTAGGACTTACCTGAAATTGAGCCAGTAGTTACTACGCAAAATAAATAATAACTAAAATAGCAACAATCAAAAATCCAAAATGAAAAAAAAAGAAAAGCCTTACGTGTGTTTCACTTTCATGGCTTCTTCAATAAGACCCTGTGACAATAGTGTTTTTATTAACAGGATGTAAGTATGATGGCTAAGCGCATTCTTCTCTCTCATTTCCTGGAAAATACTGTAGGCCTCTAAAAAATAGTAAAAAAGGCAAAGAGCCCAAATAAAGTGTCAGGTTGTAATGATGTTAAACATAAAAAAAGCTACTTTTTTTTCATTGAAAAGCTCCATCTTAATCTATTTGTCCTTGTGTTACATCTTTGTGCCCGACGCTGCTGTTCATACAGCTTGTTCAGAGTTGTTTATTCATAACAACTCACACCTTTCTCCACAGAACAAACTGTGCTGCTGCTGCTGCTTTCCTATATGTAGCTGCTTCTTAAATA
>JAVCKT010011653.1:0-26170 GCA_032273925.1 Rhynchotus rufescens
AGCGCGGGCCCGTCCCGGGGACGCCCCGTCCCGTCCCGTCCCGTCCCGTCCCGTCCCGTCCCGTCGCACGGGCGAGCCCGAGCCCGAGCGCTGGCGGCGCTCGCCCAGGGCCGCGCGGCTCCCGCAGCCGGTTTTTCCGGTTCCCGCCGCGGCGCTGGCCTTGGCGCTCGCTCCCCGCGCCGCGCTCCCTGCGCTCCTGCCCCGCCGCCCCACGGCCGCCCGCATCCCGCACGGGCCAGGCGGGTCCTGCGTGCGGCCGCCGCACACGCAGCAGCGTCACCGCCGCGCGCCCCACGGCGCAGCCAGGTCGGGCAGCCCCGGCACAAGCCGGGTCTTGGGCTCCATCCCCTTTAAACCAGGAGAGGGGAGCTGGGTCCGGGCCGGACGTGCTGCCCTGGACACTGCACCCACGGATCCGGGAGGGTGCTTGCGCACTAGCCCTTCCCAAGGAGCCCCTTGGGAAGCTTCCCTGGGCGCTGCGCAGCCCCCATCACAGAGAGGGACGAGGGAGGGACATAAATCAGCTGTAACTGGAGGGCCTGGCCTCCCGCGGGAGCTGGACCCGGGCCTGGGAGGTATTGATTTAATCCTTTATTTAATGCACGTTCGTGTGAAAGTAATTCTGAATCGTCCCATCGATTCAAGCTGGGGTAATAGCATTAGCCTCAAAACCCAGGAACTGCGCCGGTCTTTCCTGGGAGATCCTTTACTCTGAATCAGCTTAGTGCTGCCAGCAGCTTCAGAGCACCAGGGAGAAACCCTCCACTGGCTGCTCCGCCGGCAGGTGGGATCAGCGCCTTCCCTGCTCCTGGCTGCCCGGTTTTGCCCACTCACTCCCCAGCACAGCCCTCTCCCGGTGCTCCCCGTGGACCTGCTTCCCCCCTGGGTTTTGCCTTCACGAGGCCCATGGCAGGCGCAAGGCATCGAGGGCGGACGCGCATCTCTGCGCTGGCTCCCTCGGCAGGTGAGACGCCAGCCCTGTGGGAAGCCGCCGTTAACCATGGCAACGCGCTCCCGCGTTGCAAACGCCAGCGCTCACGGAGCTCTGAGGACACGGAGTGGCTGGAAAGCACAGCGGGAGGAGAGGAACCGGGTCCCGCACGGCTGGCCCAGAGCCGGACCCTGGCTCCCAGCCCAGAGAGCACCTCGGCTCTCCTGGTTTCCCTCCTTTCCTACCCGCAGCTCCACCTCTGCCCTCTCCGAGCCCAGCATGGGCTCCAGGGGCTGCTCCTTGTCTAAAGACACAGCGAGAAACATGGGCTGAGGGATTCAGCCCTCTGCTGCTGGGGAGGAGCTGGGTTGGGATGTAGGATCTGCCTTTCACTGGTTGCAACTGGGAGATGCCGGGTGATTTTCTGTGCCTCTGCCCCACTCAGGCACCCCCTTCCCAAAATGAAAACGAGAAACAACAACAAAAGGTTTTTAAATGCTGCTGCAGTTACGGCATCCCAAATCACCGGTTCCCTTGAAAACCTGAGTCTAGCCACACGGGGCTGGGTTCAGAAGGGGGGTTCAGAAGGGGACTGGTGCCCCCTCAGCAAGGAAAGGCCCCCTAACCTCCTTTGAAGGGGCCATTCTGCTTCTCCTCAGGCACAACCCCAACGAGCCTTGGTGCCACCTGCAATCAGCAGAGGTGTGAGGCAGGCGCGCGAGCGAGCGGCCGGCAGCGAGACGAGTGCCGAGAGCGGCCGCGCGGGGAGCCCCGGCCCCATGAAGGGGCAGTGGGAGCCACACGGGGAGCCCCGGCCCTGCCAAGGGGCAGCGGGTGCCATGCGGGGAGCCCCGGCCCTGCCAAGGGGCAGCGGGAGCCGTGCGGAGGCCCTGCCGAGCGGGAGCAACACGGCACGCGGGGATAGCGGCCCCCCTGCGCTGGAGCGATGCGGTGTTGGCGCGGGCAAGGGGTAATGGGCTCCCGTGGACACACAGCAGAGACTAAATAGATTGGGGAGTAAAAATCCAATTAGGAGATTTACCAGGAAGAAGCTGAGGCCTGGAACAATAAAGATAATAGTTTTAGCCACAAAAAAAAAAAAAAAAAAAAAAAAAGATTAGGATGGTGTGGGGAGAGCAGATCTGCAATGGAACCAAGAGAAAGGGAAAATTGTAACAAAACTGCTCTTTTTTTTTTTTCCATTTTTAAAATAAAGACTTCTTATTCCTCAAGATCAGTTCCAATTGCAAGCCTAGCTCTAGCAAAGCTCCCCTCAGGACCCAAACTGTGCAGGGTTCCCGCTCCTGGCCTAGGCTGAACATCTTCACACTTCAAAGAAGTCTGAACGTGCAGCTCGGGCCCATCGCTACCTTAATCAAATGAACCAGGGAAGAATCAATCGTGATGAGGTTTTCTTGCTTCATTATCTTTAAACATGTTTTTGCCCAGGACTCAGCCAGAGGAAAGGACCTGTTGCAGCTCTGAGCTTCAGCTCGCAGGCAGCGCCGGACCCTCTCCTCCAAGCCCGGCTGTGCCGGGGGCTCCCTCCAGGACAGCAGCAGGGTCAGGCGAGCGGCCTGGAAAACGGGAGGCAGCCGCATACCCAGCACCCACCCCACTCAGAGAAACACCCAAACATCTATCCCATCTACTCTCCCCTTTGGAGGAGAAAGTCATAGAAACAAAAAAAAAAAAAAGAAAAAAAAAAAAAAGAAAACCACCAGCTGCTTATGTACGGTATGTGGTGCCAATTACTTAAGCAAACAGGAGCTGGCACAGCCTGTGGCCAAGAAATGGAGGGATTTGGACTGTGTGAGAGCTGTGCGGCAGCTCTCCTCTTCAAGCAACAGCAGTGACCCAGGCCCCTAAATGCAGCTTCAGAGCTAAGATGCAACTAGATGTAGATGAGGGAGGCAAGACCCCGGCAAGCGAAAGGACGTGGCGCTTCCCGTGTCGGGAGACGCCGCTTGCCAGGGAAGCTCTCGGGTGTAAATGCCTGCGTGGGTTCCAGGCGAGACCAGGCTAGTTCACAGACAAAAAGCATCTAGATTGCTAAATATAGAAAATAGGGAAGGATGAGGGAAACATAAGGGTCACGCTCCTGCCCAAGGGAACCCTGTAACTAGAACAGATGACATGGGTTCAAAAAGCAGCCGGACAAATTAATAGCAGAAAAATCCAGCTAGTGCTGCTCTGTACAAAGACACCAAGCTTGGGCTGTCCCCAGGTCTGCAGGTTGCTGCAGGCTGGGAAATATTCTAAAGAAGCACCATTTTGCTTGCCTTAACTTTTTTTCCAGGCATTAGCTTTTACAGAACGAACGTCCTAAGTTGTTACGCCCACATCCCAGAGACTGAGCTGCAATCTCAACAGACTGCTTGCTAGAAGGCAGGTTATTAGATTTGCTGGAAACAGAGGTCTTTCCGACCAGCCCACAAAGGGCAGCCCACTGAAGCTGCAGCTCCAGGCTCACGTCACGTCATGCAGCCTGCAGCCCCATCTCTGGGCTAGCAAAGCCCCACCGCTCACGCTGGACGGGAGACATGGTCCCTTACCTGCCTGGTGCTTGGCTCCGGCAGCCCCCTCGCCTCACACTGCTCATCCGATGGGCACAGGCGTCTGTCCCGTCCAGGTGCTGGGCAGATCTGAGCTTCCAGCTGGGAAGAGGAGACGCTGGCCAGCTGTACGCCAGTGCCTGCTGCATGGGCGCAGAACGGCACGTGGTGCCGCGAGCTCAGGCAGCCACGAGCCTTGAGCTTAGTGCAGCCGATCAGCCCGGCGGAGCGGCCCGGACGCGGCTCTCGGCACTCCTGGAGGGTGAGCAAGGGCTCACTCCCAGCTGGAGGTCACCGGAGGCTCCCTTTGAACCTGTCAGTGAGATTTGCTGCGGTCCTCTGGGCTCCCAGGGGACTCTGTGGCTGCTCTGATGCTCTTGTTGGCCTTCAGCAGCCTCTTGGGATGGCTGAGGTTGGCCAGAGCTGCAGGTTTCACACTGTGGAGTCCAACATCCGGTGTGTCCCCTGCAGTCTGCGTGTGTGTTTGCACACAGCCTGTGGCAACCACCCAATTTTGGTGGATCACGGAGCCTCAGAGGTCCTTTCCTGTTCCCACAAAGCCACAAAACAATGCTGGGCTCGTGACGAAAGCCCCAACTAACTTCTGACACCGTAGCACAGCGACAGTCGAGGTGGTGATGGGGCTGCCATCCCCAGCCGGAGGACGAGGAACCCAAGTTCTCTTTACCTCACACTGGAGCTGTGGCTCTCACAAAGCGGGATGAAATCCCGCTCCAGTCAAATGCTAAGGAGGCGGCGCGGCCCCCGGCAGCCTTTGTGCTTCTCCTGCGGGATTAGGCCGCGGCGGGTGAGGAGCAGTGAGCAGAAAGGCTGGCGGCCGGGGGTGAGCAGCGGGTCAACAAGCCCTTTTCATCCCCCACATCCCAATGGGAGGGGGCAGCCCAGGGCTCGCATGCTGAGCATTTTTAAATAGCTTCTCTCTTGGCTCTTATCCAGAGCTTGCGGGTTTCCCTTTCACAGGACGGGCCTTTGCTGCATTTGCTCCTACGTGTCTTCAAGGGCACCTCTGCCTGTACAGCTGCAAAGGGCTGAGCTGGCCTCCAAAAAGCAGGTTTCGCTCCTGACTCTCCACCTCGTTTCTTGTGCGGTCTTGGGTGAGTTGTTCCTGGCCTGACTCAGCCACCCTCGGGTTCCCTTACGTTGCAGCAGTGTAATTGCCACCCTGGCTTCTCCTCCTCCGGAGCTGCGGCCTGCTCAAGAGAGGAGGCAGGCACAGGTCAGGAGCGGGGAGCAGAGCTCGGTGCCAGCGGGGCCGCTTGTGGAGGGCTCCCCGCGGCGCACGCAGGGCTCGGGCGCAGAGCAGGCGCTGGCCCTACACGCACCCACACGGCCTGGGTCCCGCGCCGGGCAAGGCCGCGGCACCGAGCAAAGGGCCCCGAAACGCGCTGGCTGCAGGGCCAGGCGCTGGCGAGCAGGGACACTTCCGTGGGGGCCACGGAGGAGACACAGGGAAACGTGTGTGTGCGTACACATATACTTACATACACACATATGTATATTATTTACATGGGCACAGCTTATTCTTGTAAATAAGAGACCAAAACCTTTCGCCTCTTAAACCACTGCCTCATATCCGACTGCTGTTTGAGCTAATAAAAATATAGTGCATATGCTTGACAATTTAATCCAAAATCATTACGAGGGCAATTTGGATCAGGCTAGTTGAGCCACATTTTTTGTGTGCATGTGTGTGTGTATACTCTCCTTTGAAGTAAATATTCTGTCATCCAGGTTAATCTTTAATTCCCTCAAAACTCCTTAGTTAAACTAAAGGCAGCATTAGTCCATTATATTCCAAATATAATGGGAATGTCATTTCCCATTCCCATTCCAAATGGGAATGTCAATACAGGTCTTAGCTGGTTTTATATCATCTAATTTATTTATACCAGCATAGAAACACCTGAAAATATTTGGTGCAAGAAGACTCCCTTTTCCCCTGCAGCCAGTCCCCAGCACCACCGTGTCCGGGACAAAGTGGAGAGAGAGGCAGACAGAAACTATGGGATGGGGCACGCAGGCGCCTGGAATAGAGGGTCGCCTGAAACAGCAGCAAAGCAAGTCAGCCAGGGCAGGGAATGAACAATGAAAAATACAGAACAGAAGGGAAGAGAAGGCCTTGTCCCACCTTGATTTCTCATGTGGTTTCAAGCCCACCATCTACTCCAGCCCCTCCAGAGCAAGCAGATGAGCAGAGCAGACACCCGCTTTCGGACAGCAACTTTGCTGCTCATGCCGAAATCCTCATGGATGGATCGATATCTCAGAAACACAGAAAATGCCCACAGTGGAGATCAGATAAGCCAGTGTCTCACACGCTGGACTGGCCACAGGGTAGCTTGCACAACAGCACTTTCTCTGAACAAGCGCAAACTCTCCCTTGACCGGTGATCACCGACACGGATTCATCAGGGATCAGTTGTGTCAAACCCACTAACTCGCCTGCTGCAACAGAGCCGCTGGCTTCACCACAAGGGAAACGCAAGAGCTGACAGATCTCGACGGTAGTAAGACTCCAGGCATTGCTATGAAGGAAACTTCCCCTTAGTAAAAGTAAGGGAGGGCTGTGGAGATAAAAAAGGCATATGAATCTTTCGAGCACAGAGGTATTTAACGGTGTAGAAACAGAGAGGTGTCCTGGGCAAGGTTCCCTGGCCCGCGCTCCAGCCCTGAACAGCAAGCGGTACGTGTGGACAGAGCAGCAAACTGGGGGGACTGCGAGTGCACCTGAGTGCAAGCCTCAAAACGGCCTTGCCAAAGCATAGAAATGATCTGGAAAAGAAAAAGGAAAAAAAAAAAGAGAAAAAGAAAGACAGGGCATAATTGAACAGAGCTGAATGTGAGGCACGATGCTTGCACTGAAATCATTGGTTGGACAAATATAGGATGGGGAATAGCTGTTGGGGAAGAAAAGCTTCTCTCGATGGTAACAGCTGATATGAGTTAGCAGTGCCACAAAACAGGGTCCCTCACTGAGCTCCTCTGCTCGCTGCCGGAAAGGCCTTTTGCAGAATCTGGTAGAAGCTTTGGGGCACCCATTTCGAGGCAGGTAAAGGACAGACAGTGGCAGGGTACCAGTCCAGACACTGCCCTGTCCGGGCATCAGCCAAGCACAACTGTTGATAGCCCCAGAATGAGGATAATTTCCCTGCACTCTCAAAGCGGTGGAAAGTTCCCCGCGAAAGCTGTGAGGGAGCAGACGAGCTTACAAAGCATCTCCTCCTGCCAAAGGCACAGCAGGTTGCAGTTTTCCTTGCCGAGGCCTTATCCTGCCTCACTGAGATGTGGTTAGTGGTGGTGTGTGACGAAAGGGACGGAGCGATAAGGAGAGGCAGCCTCATTAGGACCTGGCAGTCCCTCGTCATTTGATGACAGTGTCCCTGGGGTTGGCCAAGGCCTAATGCAACAAGTCACCTTGCATCACCTGAGTCTGGTTTTGCAGCTTCTCTTGCCACCCGAGCACTCAGCCCTCTCGAACTGGCTCCACATGCTGTTTCTGCACCATCCTTAGCAAAACCAGCTGCAGCCCACGGTGGGGAACGAGAAAGGAGCCCCGAAAGTGAAGCAGTCTGGACTCGTTCACTTCTGCACCAGCACCATTGCATGGGAGAAGCCAGAGCGCTGTGTAGCTCTTCCTCGCACTTTCCACAGGTCCCAGCATGGATGTTAATCCACACCAGGTTCTGCTTTTCCCACGGCAACAGCCGGGCGTCACAATCTGCCGGGGGAGGCAGGCGGCCCGCGGGGGCCCCGGGGCCCCGAGGCCCGAGAGGCGGGAGGGCGCCCGGCTCGGCGGCGGCGCGGGCACGCGGCGGGATGGAGGCGGCAGCGCAGGACTGCGCCGAGCCGGGAATAGCGCACCAGCTGCCGCACGCGCCCGCCACCATCGCGGCATATGGCAGGTAAAGAATAGCTCCGAAGGGGAGGGAAACAAAGCAGGAGGAGGCAGCCTGGCGCCGAGCCGGGGAAGGCAGCGCCCGGTCGGCTCCCATGGGTGCTGGGGCTGCCAGCGCAAGGCTTGCACGTAGGCAGGGGTGTCACTGCAGCGCCAGGTGCCTCTGAGCCAGCCCTGCTGCAGCTGGGGCGTGAGAAGGGGGGTTCTGAGCCAAGGGGGAAACCTGTGGGGTTGTTCCCGCGGGCGCCCAGTGCTCCGGCTCCAAAGCGCGGGCGGCCGGTGCTTGCCTTTCTGCAGCCCAACAAGCCCCAAGGCTCCCAGCACGGTTGTGGGTGCAGGGGCTGGCACAGGAGAAGCCCCTGAGGCCGCCCCTGTGTCCCTCGCAGCTCGCCCCCCAAAGAGGCGGCGGCGCCGGAGGCGGAGGAGGACGCCCGCACGCTGCGCTTGCTGCTGCAGCACAAGGACGTGGAGATCCGGGGGCTGCGGGAGGCGGCGCAGCGTGTGCCCGCCGCCCGGCTGGCCCACGTGTGCCGGGAGGTGGCGGGCGCCCCACACCAGGGGTAAGGCCGGGAAGTGGCTCTCAGGGCACTGACGGCATGGGGGGAAGGCACCTCTGGGCACCGCGCACCTGCAGGGCCTGCCGAAGGCTGGAGCTTCCCGGGAAAGTCCTGGGGCTGCGGCACACACTGCCTCTACGACTGCTTGGGGATCTGTCTGCAAACAAGGCTGCAGCAGGGGCACCAGGCACGGGAAAGGCCAACCGAGTGCCACGGTCCGGGAGCTGAATGAAACCCGTGCGCAGGACTTCTGCGTGGTCATGCCCAGGGCGATGATGAGGCTGACCCGGTGCTGTGGCCATCTAGCCCCTGGTCACGGAGAGGTGCAGGCTGCGGGCCGCGGGGTCAGCAGTGGCAGCCGGTGGGTGGTGGGCGACCAGGGCTTCTCCATCAGGCGCAGTTTTTTGGTTTCCTCTGACCACACACAACTGCAGGGCTCTCAGAGGGCAGGGGACACTGGGTGATCTGTGATATTGGTCTCAAGGTGGAGAAGTGAAACTTCACAGAGGGCTTCCAGGTACCAGTGCCAGGACACAAACAGCCAGTGCCTGGGGGTGGCAGTGAACCAGCTGGCTGCTGAGCTGAGGACTCAGAGGGAGACCTACCTCCAGGTAAGGGGCTGGCACAGCCTGCGACCGGCTGAGGACCCCCCTTTCCCAGTCCACTGGGTTCAGCAGGAGACACGTGCTGTGACGAGGGGGCAGGGGACACTGCCAGCTCTGCCATGCAGCCAAGGATGGTCCCGAGAGCTGCGTGCCCTCAGAAGTGTCACTTCTGTCACTGTGCAAACACCTTGATCCTCTTGTCCTTTGCGTAGAGGCTGGTATCCCTTCTGTTCCCTGGTGGCTGGATTCCATCTTCCCTGTGGATCCACAGGTAGGCAAAAGCAGGCACAACTGGAAGGCAGAAGCCAATTTAACAGTCCATCATGCAGGCTTCTCCCGTATGTAACACATGGATCCACCTAAGAGCAAGATGGATACGTTTCAGAAGGTTAAACGAGAGTGGGATGGGAAAAGTGCAGGTCCAAACTCTTTGCTGAGTGAGTGTGCTATGCCCCTGGGTACCTGCCATGGGAGGTCGGGCCTGGAGCATTTGGCATTGATATTTGGTGATTTTTCATTTTCTCCTTGTCTTCAAAGGAAGTGAAGACTCTGGGGGAGAAACTTGAGAAGGTGGAGGCTTTGGTTCTGCAGCTGTGCAAAGATGTTGAGCAGCTGGGGCATTCCCAGGCTGAGCACTTCCGCCAAAAGTCCTGGCAGAAAAAAGTGCCTACTTTGAGCCTGCCTTCAGAAACAGAGTCGAGCAGCTCCAAAGAGAGCTTTGAGGTAAGCACAGACACATCCGAGATCCGAGAAGAAAGCACAGCAAGGCCAAGGGGAGCAGGGAATGGGGAGAGAGGAGAGATACTATTTAGCGTCCAAGGTGAGGCATTGAGCCCCCACACCGTGTGTCAATGGGTGGACTGGCACCTCAAGATGAGGGAGGGCACCAAGGAGTAGGTCTGTGGGGTTCCTGTGGTGGAGGCACCCAGAGCTCCTGAAGGACAGGCTCCCGCCCCATGTTCCTGCAGCCCCAGTTGCCCAGTCCTGGCCCTACCCACTGTGCAGACCAGATCTAGGCCATCTAAAACAGGCAATTACAGAATTCAGTCTGAATTTGCTGCAGTTGATCCTGCAGGAAAGATTTTTTAATGATAGCTTCTTCTCCTATAATTATCTTGCTGCAAAAAATGCCATTGTTGCAAGCGGTAGAACAAGTGATAGAATTTATTAACCAACATGACAGAGCTATAGGAAATCCTGTTCATCACAATTTCTGTCTCTCCCTTTCTCTCTCCCTTTAATTCCATTCTTTAACCCAGGAAAAAAACATTTTAAAAAGGCTGGGACACCAACAAGCCAAGTAACAGTCCAGTCTCCTGCCCGATACTTGTCATCCCACTGTAAACAGTTACATGCTCTGCCAGAAACACTCCCTTCCGTGGCTGATCTTCCTCTGTAAATCAGACAGGCTACAAGCGACTGTCTGGTATGGCCCTTCACACCAGAATTATGTGACCTGTTCCACCTCTTCCCCCCATTCCAAGCATGTTACATTCAAAAGCTCTTATCATTGTTTGCATATTTACTTTGTTCAAATTGCAAAAAAGAAAAGCAGTTCTCTGCATTCCTTGTGAAGTCTGCTTGAACTTAAGGTAAAGTTATCCCCTTTTCCATAGCAACAAGGGCCTCTCCTTTGTTTTTCCATGTCACTAATCTAATCCAAAGTCTTGTGTTTGAACTCAGACTTCCTCCAAATTGTTCATAATCCAAAAAATCAGTATTGTGCAACAGCAGTTAAAAGGGGAAAATAATTCCTCTCTTTGTTCCTCAATATGACAAAATTGACAGTAAATACAATAAAAAGGATAGGGCATAGTCATGTTAACTTTTTTTTTTAACTTAGACTTTTTTGTTCTATTTGACAATTTAACATTAGGGATATTCCAAGCAAAGAGACATTTAGTGCTTTCACCACCATCCAGCTCCCTCAAGATTTATGAATATTATTAATTGAGGGGTATCCATTTAAAATCACCTCTGCTAGAGCATGGCATCAGCAGAGAAGCTGGGAGCAGGAACACTGTATGCAGGGCTGTAGCAGCTCTTGGGCCAAGCTTCTAAAAAGGTGAAGTTTGGTCATTAAAAAACAGGAAGTTCTTGTCTAGTGGAGACACTGTCCTGACTGTGGATGCTATTCCTTATATGCATCATTTTTCTGGAAAAGGCCAACATATCTTCATTTTACCCTGAAAAATGCTTGCTTTACAAGAGTTTTTTCCCGATTGCTCACTCGCACTGCCTGGAAATTGCCACCCTCTATTTTAACCCCTCATCTCTTGATGGATTTGCTGCTTTTTGGGACTAGCCTAGCCTGCCTTTCTCCCTGGATTTACTAATGCCACAGCTGATCCACAGCCCACTGAAGAGGAGACTAAGATCCCTCCAAGACTTGGCAGCTGGCTTTCACCGGCCTGCCCAGGTCATAGCTCCCGACACCAGGCACTCACCATTTCTTTTACTTTTCATTCATCCCAACTTGTTTCCAGTCTCATCACTGCTCCCATCCTCATCTGTCCTTGTGTCAGGTGGCAGGAGCCACCTCTGCCCTCAATTTCCCTTCTGTTCCCTGCAGTATTTCCTCCTCTTCTTGCTCATCTCCTTCACCCCAGCACATAAAAGGCTTCTACCTCCCATTACTATCAGTCTTCCTTTTGCTTTCTCTCCCTGCACCTCCCAACATTTTCTCTGCTTTTCACAGGAGACAGAGGAACTAAACCCTGCACCTGCACACGGTATCAATGTGCTTTGGGTGGCCAGGGAAGGGCGGGTATTGCTGTACTCCCCCGTGAGCCCGTCAGCTGGCTTTGGGAATCCCTGCTCTTGGCATACCAGGGCTCTGCTTCCCATTGGATCCCTCTCCGATTATCCGCTGTCAGAAATCGCACGCCGAGGAAGCCGAGCAAACACTAGGGCACGTGTTACGGGGAGACTTCTTACCTCCTGCTTCTGCTTTTCCACCGTAGCTTTGGGCCGAGACGGGAAACAAGAATCCCAAGGCGGAGCTCAGCGTCATGTCGCTGCAGCGGACCGCCAAGCACGTGAGCCTCCTGGATGCCTTCGTCAAGGTCAGCGCCGCAGCCCGCTTGTGCCGGCCACAGCAGCACTCAGAAAAAGAGGGGAACTTCTGAGCTCTGCCCGAGCCGTGGGGGGCTACTGGTACCCGGGAGTGGCCTGGGGACAGGCACCGGGCTGGGCTTTGCCTGGTGCTGAGCAGGGAATGCCAGTCCCAACATCTTTCTGTTTAAGGAAGACAACACGGCGCAGCAGAGCACGGAGAAAGAAGAGCCAGAAGACATCACAATGCTGTTCAAAGAGCACTTCACTTCCAACATGGACCTGAACAAGCAGTACCACAACGGCAGCCCCGACAACCCACCGCCAGGGTACGTGGGACAGCGTCGTGCTGGTATTACCTTCCTTCCCATAAACCTGCCCCTTCACTGCCCACCTTGGTGATGCTCCTCATATCCTCTCTCTCCAGCTGTTCAGCCAGGAAGAACCTCCCAAAAATCTGATTTGCTCAAGGACTGCATGGCTAAGCTACATAGCACTAGGAAATGGGGAAAGGAAAGGGTCTGGAAGAGAGGTGGGGAGAAGGGTGGAGATAAAAGGGAGAGAAATAGCAGAGCTTCACCCCAGAGTGCCTCCGCTAAGGCATGAGAGCACTGCTTTCCAGACGGGCAAAGCTGGCAGCCAGGCATTTCCCTGTCAGGAAACGCGCAGCCCCAGCAGCGCAGCACCCAACCGGGGTGGCAGCGGCTGTAGGGCCGGCAGGGGATGGGCCGGCCTTGAGGTGGCTCCTTCTGCTCTCCAGCCATAGGAGAGGATGGTAAACACAGAAGAATCCGGGACTCAAGTTGTGCTGGGTTTGGAGTTTGTCTGGAGACTGTGGCTGGTTTCCACAGAGAAGAGATTTCTGTTTGAGACAGGGGCTTCACGTAGCACCAGCAGAGCCACATAGCACCACTACCTCTAAGTGCTTAAGGTTAGCTTCCTATAAAAATACTTCCAGAAAAGTTTCAGGTGAACATGGCAGCAAGACACTACTTGCACAGCGCGTTTGAGGGCATCACACGAGGCAGGGCCGGACCGTGGCGGAGGAGAGCCCCACGGAAAAGCCGAGCCCGCCGCGTGCTGCGGCCTCCCGGGCTCTGCGCCGCCGCTCGGGCCCGTCCGTTCCCTCCCAGCCGCTCGTGCGCTTGTGGCACTCTCTCCTTCCCCCTAGCGCCCGCTCAGGAGCTGTTCGAGGTGTTCCCCTCACACGCAGCAACGGCTAGGGCTCGCCTCGTTGCCTCGTTGCACATGCACTTATGCTCTTCCTGAAGCACAGCTTTTAAGAGTTTGTTGTAAATAATATTGCAACTCTCTACTCAGTCACTCAATACTGACTTTTCTTTGCAGCCGGAAAAATAACGAACACAGGAAATTAAACTCAACTCAGAAGATGGGTAATTTCCCTGGGAGAGAAACCCATAAGACAGAGAGCAGCTGGAAATCCCTGAAACTGGACGATGTTCCTGAGCAGGAAGAGTGCAGGACCACGGTGCTGCTGCAGGAGCTGCCAGAAGCACCGGGCGGCACCGCGGCAGCGGCCTGTGCAGGTAAGCGGGGTCTGCCCAGCCCGGTGGCCGCTGCTGCTAGCGGCTCCTTTGCACCTGTGCAGCCTGGCTCCTGTAATCCACACTAACCCCTTGGAGAGGGTGAGAATTAGGTAGAGCCAAATGAAAAAGTATCTGATTTACGTAGAGTCGGCTACAGGATCCAGTTCCAAACGTGCCATCCCCTGATGTAGCTAAGAAAATTATCTCAATTACTTCCTCCGTTTTATTGCTGTTGCTCTGGTCTCTGCAAAACCAACTGCAAACGCGCAGGGTAGCACGGTTTCCAGCCACGCAGGGGCAGGGTACGTGCCTTGCAGCAGAAGGCCTGATCTCTAGGACCGAGCAGAGCAGAGTGCTTGTCCCAGGGATGTAGGCAAGAGGATGTGCTGCTCGTGAGGAGAAGCGGGGAGGTTCCCGCAGGGGCCTCACCGCTGCCCTCCGCGCTGTCTCCCGCAGCTGCAGGGCACAAGGCGGCGAGCGAGCTCCTCGGGCCGAGCCAGGCGCCCGCCGCCTTCCCGGGCGGCGCGGAGCGCTGCGAGCCCCCCGCCGTGCCCCCCTGCCGCAGCACGGCCAGCAGGCGCTGCTCCGGGGAGGAGAACGAAAGGTGAGCGCGGCCTAGGAGATCCCCGCTCTGCCCGCGGTTGCTCTGGGGACTGAGGCGGCCAGGGAGAAGGCAGGCCAGCCCGCTGGCTCCCACCGTGTGGAGCTGGGCAGCCCAGCACAGCCTTGGTTGCCTGCACAGATAACCAAGCTCTGAGCTGGCACAGCTGCCATCGGGCCACCAGGTCCGATCGGGCCACCCTGCAAAGCAGCCGCTGTCACACGGGTGGAAAGAAAGGAGCTGGGCAGGATGATGTGTTCACTGCCATGGAGTTGCCTTGCATGAGGTGCCCTTGCCTGGTTCTTGCCTCCTGTCACAGAAGGTCCAGGCTCCAGGGACGCCTTCTCACTGGCACTGTGTTCCCAGGCCATCCAACGGCACCAACTTCCTGAAGATCGTCACCGTGGACCCCAGTGGCCACTTTGTTCGGATCCTCAACTGCTGCTCCTACGTCACCGTAGACATCAGTGGCTACGTCATCCAGCAGTGGCTCGGCGAGTTCCCCTTATCCATCTACCGCTTCCCTGCGGACACCACTCTTCCCCCACGGCATCACGTCACCGTAAGCAGGAGCACCCATCCCTAGTAGGGTGAGGAGGCCAGAGGCAAGGAGACCTTCTGGACCCAAAGCCAGGCCCTTCACGCACTTGTGGGAGCAGCAGGCTCTAAGGGGGGCAGAAAGCCCAACTGGGCGTATATTGCAGGTGAAGATGCCCCTCGAGGCAGGGCACAGACCCCATAGAGGTCCCCCTTGGTTGGAAGAGGGCGGGAGTACAAAGAGCATGTGCTGGCAAGTACCAGGCTATGGCTGCTCTGCCCTCCAAAGGCCCCGACTGAAAGCAGAGCAGTTGTCTCCTCTCCTGTGCATGAGTCTGTGCTCCCAGCACATGGGTGGCTCATTTTCCTCTGGGCTTGTACGGAGATACACACAACAGGAGCTGTCCTGTCCCTAGGTCTGGGCTGCAGAGGCCAATCCTGTTGAAGAAAACGCCAAGTTGAAGGCGAGCCAGCACTTCAGAGCAGGCCCAGAGTGCACCACCATCCTCAGAGACGCCCAGGGCCGGGTGAGTGATGCTGGGCACTGGGGAAGAGCAGCGGGTCCAGCTTCTGCATGTGTCCAGGGGCTGCACACAGACATCCAAGAGGGACACAGCACCATGAGGCTCCCTCTGCTGGGTGGCCTCTCCCAGCCAGCTGCACCCACAGCCTGCCTAGCTGCTGTGGGGAGGTGGCAGAAGAGGAAAGGAGCCCAGGGAAATGGGCCCTGCTCTTTTCCCACGGCACACACCAAACCCAGGGTTTCTGGCCCTGTTCTACAGCTGAACCAGCACCGCTAAAACTAAGCTGGGTGTTAAAGCCATGAGCACCACCTAGACACTGCAGGTGATAGGCAGCTCCCGGGCGCTCTGCACAAGACCCTGAGCGTCCGGGGGCGGCTGGGCTGTGCATGAGGGCAACGAGGGACACAAAGGCACCGTGGAGCTGCCCAGGGGCCTTCTTCCCTCCATGAGCCCCTAGCTTCCAGACAGCACGGGCAGCCGCAGACGGCAGCCTCTGCAGCCATGTGGAGCAGCTCACTGGCCTCTTCCCAGCTCGCAGCCAATTACTCACGTCTGGCAGCTTGCAGGAGGCAGCAGCAGCAGCAGCCTCTCCAAGTCCTGAGCTTGGGTGGTGCCTGTGCCTATGGAGGAGGATGATTATTCCCTCCATTCAACAAATATCAATTAGTGCCAGGGAATGCTGGGATTGCAGCGTTTGCTTAGGAGGGATGGGACACAAACAATTGCACTTAAAAATTGACACCAGTTTCCCAGACAGGCTCTCTCAGGACCAGCAGTCGCTCCGTAGCCCCTATCCCTGGGGATGTGCGGCAGCCCAGGGCAGGGCTGGAGCCCCTTTGCCCCTGGGCCCAGACACCAAAGCTGCCTCCCTCAGGGGAGCCGCGACGCTCACGCGGCTCTCGTGCAGCGCTGCCGCTCTGGGCCCTCGCCACGGCTCCCAGGCTGCGGCAGCAGCATCGCGGGCTCTTCAGGGAGGGTCGGCTCATCCACTCACACCACAAGGGGAGGAGAATTGCCCAGAGCGACTAATTCTCTCCCTCTCTCCTCGGGCTACCCAAGATCTTGTCGGAGTTCAAAGCCCCGCATAGACACACCACGGCTGCAGATGCCTACAGCGATGACACGGACCTTTCAGTGGACAAGTTCCCGCTTGACCAAGACACGGAGCCGGGAGAGAATGCAGAGCTTCCTCCAGGGCAGAGCACAAGCGCCCACACTGTGGCATTGAAAACCAGGTAAAAAGCAGGGCCAGGTGTGTACAACCAGGAAAGCAACTGGAGCTGGGAGGCACTATCCCTCTGAGCACCCAGCTCTGGGTACTGGGGCCTTTTCTGGACAAAGCCAGGCTCCCAGATCAGGGCAGGCGCTGCCACCTAAGAGCACGCGCCGAGGGTGACTTGGAGGAGTCACCTTTCTGGTAGGCTCCTTTCCATGGTAGCCCAGCCTGAAGCCTTCCCAGCACAGCTCAGGCTTTGGATGCTAATTTGGATACTTGAGTTTCATCTGGAAACACTAGTGGAGGTGAACAGGGTGGTTTTAAAAAATGCTGCTGCCTGCAAGCTGACCTTGTTGTCCTTCATAGCCAAAAGAAGAGCTCATCTGACTGCCTTGCCACCAAACCTGCCTGCTCGGATCTGCCCAAAGGCGGCAAGAGGCAAACAAGGCTGAAACCTGAAGTGGCGTCTGCAAGCACCACCCACTTGCCTAGGGAGAACTTGTCCCGCGCAGCAGGTTGGTGCACAGAGCAGCCTAGCTCCCCAGGCTACCAACCGCTTGGACTGAAGCGGCTCAGTCGCTGGGCAGCCGGCCCGCACCCACACCAACACACACAAAGCCCTGGAGCGCAACCCACAGCCGCCACGTCCTGCCTGCTCCCCTCCCTGCTGCCTGCCACATCCGGAGCACCAGCATGAAATGCAGGAGGGCTGTCCTGGCAGCCACTCGTGGCCTCCTCTGGGATGTGGCAGAATCACAGAAGGGTTGAGGGTGGAAGGGTAATTGCAGCCAGAGGCCTCTGCAGCCTCAGCAGTCTTGGCAGGTGTTGGTGCCTGGAGTTCATCTAGTCCAACCTCCCTGCACAAGCAGGGTCATCCAGAGCGTGTTGCACCAAGCCTGGTTCCTCGCTGCCTAGCATCCTCTTTTGCCAATGGAGAGACCAGCACTACTGGAGCACAAACCAGGTGGTTTTATTTTAGATGTCTGTGCTAAGTAAGTCATTCCCCAGAGTGTCCATGTCCCTCCGTGGCTGCAGACACTGCCCAGAGCAATGAGGCCAAGCACTCCGGGCTCTGAACACCATGGCAATCCAAGCAGCAACCTAGGAAATTATCTAGAGCTGATCTGGAATTTGTGTGTATTTAAGCAAGACAGATGCCAACCAAGTGCATCCCTTCCTGAATGTCTGTCTCTCTTTTTATTTCCTTGGCAGCCAAAGGAAGCATCCATTCTTCATCTAGCAAACACAAATCAGCTCCAAGTGCAAAGCAGCTTCTGGCTACAAAGCTTGCAGCAAGAGTAAGTAACTGCCTATGAGCTCTGTGGCTGCGGTGCAGGGGACACTCGATCGGGCTGGTGTCCTCCTTGGCCTGTCCCACACAGGGGCTTACAGAGGCGCTCACAGAACAAAATCCTAGGCTGAGTAGGGGCCCTTTTTTTATTTGTCATTTCTTTTAGTGAGATTCTGCCCCAAACATGTTCCCTGCAGGAGGAGGGGTTTTTAGACACCAAAATAAGCAGCTATGTGCCCAAGGCCTGTCCTCGCTGGCATGCAGGCCCCTGCTTCTTTCTCAGATCCTCTAGCAAAGCTCCGTGTGAGCAGAGCCTTTAAGCAGGCAAGGAAGCGCCCTGGGCTGCAGCAGGGTGCCAGTCAAGCGGAGCTTGGGGGCTTCCCGAGCGCTGCCGTGCTGCGACCTCAGCAGCAGCGTCGCTCGGGACCGAATCCCTCCCGCCTCGTGCAGACCCTGCTCCCTGCAGCTGGCAGCCTCCCCCGCGCCCCCCTGCTTAGCAAACACACCCAGAGCTGCCCCAGCCCCGAGGGGCGGCAGCCCAAGAGCAGCACCAAGGACAAGACAGCAGCCACCACCGCATGGTGACCCAGGAGGTACAACCCGCCCCTGGCCGCAGCGGCACCCGGATCCGGCAGCACACAGTCAGGGCACAGCAGCCTGCAATAGAGACACGAGAGGCAGAGGGAAAGGGCACCAGGGACTGGGGTTGATTCCCCCATGCTGAGCGGGAAGTGCTTTAGGGAAATAAACAGCCTCCCCAGGAGCTGGGAAAGTGGATGCTCCAAAGAGACTTTATTTCTAGCAGAAATTTCTTCCCTGTGGCGCTGATTTATTAATAGGTGTGTGGAGGGGGAGCGCTCTCCTGCTTACACACTAAATATCAATTTGGCAGCCAGTAGCAAATCCCATTAACTGAGACACTTAAAGGCAGCAACAGCTCCTGGCCTGCTACAGGAGCAAAGAGGCAGACGCTGGTTACGTACATCTGAAACTGGTCACATCCAACTGGAAGGGAGGACTTTGCTGAGCTAAATATTAATATTCTGCAAAGGCAGAGACGGGAATAAGCTCATTCATTAAATAACTTTTTCCATCTCCAAAGGACCAACGCAGGATTGCGATGGAGGAAACAGTGGCAAGAAACCCCTCTATGAAACACCCTATGTATTTCCCTTCTAGGCCAAAAGAATCTAATTCACATGCAGCCCATGGTGTCTGACCTTTTCTGATTAGCTGATTAAAGCCCTGGCTAGCTTTTACTTTTTATGGATTACTAAGGTGGAAGGTGAGCGAGCAGAGGCTAAAACCAGATCAAGAATTGCCTCTGGGGATCTGTTACAGTCCGGCTGCAGACGCTATTTGTACCAGCCCTGTTTATTTTGCTGATCCTGGAAACCGTAACAGACACCAGTGTGGCAGGTCTGGGAAAGCTCGGGGTGCATCTGCTGTCACCAGAGAGGAGACGAGCAGCTTTCTCCCCGGCGAGCTTAGGCTGGGATCACAGGCTTGCTCTTTTAACAAGCCTCCCTGCTGTGCTGTGCTTGGCAGTGTGGGCTGGGGCTGCGCATGTGGCCCGTGCAGGGCACACGCTCTTGCACGTATCACCCAGGAGGCCAGATCCCTCAGAAAGGGAGCAATGAAGGGGCAGGTGGCAAAAATCGCAGCTCTCGGCAGAGTTGTCCACTGCTGCTTGGCACTCTCTGCTCTCTAGTGAGCTCTCACAGACCAACTGCAATGGCAAAACATGTGAGTGGAGGGAAGTTGTAATTCCTACCTGTGTTGCTGCTCAGCCCTGTGCCACTCACTTCAACTTCCTCCTCCTCCTCTGCATCCCTGGGGGGGCGATACCAAGCCATGCCCAGTGTAGTAATACAGAGATCCACCTCTGGAAAACAATCTGCAAGAGCTAAGTGTTATTTATCGGAGAGAGGGAGCACTATCCTGCTGTCACCACCTGCGTTGGTGTTGGGTGCCCAGAGCCAACAGCATAGCCCAACACCCTGTGTGGCTCCCAGATGAGCCGCATGCCCATGGGCACCTGGACCTCCCTGCCTGTAGGGTCCACCTGAGAACAGTCCAAGAACAGAGTTGCTCCAGGCTTTGACTTTTCTGCACATACTCCAGAGGTTAAAATGAGAACTGTGGTATTGAAATACTGGAGCCCAGCTCCTGGCAATGCTGTTTTCTGCTGTGGGACAGTTCTATCAGAGCAAATCTTTTTCTTTTTTCTAGAATAGGCCACAGTGCTCATGCTAACCGAGTCAGTCCTCACACCGCCACGGCAGCTCCCTGCACTAACACTGACTGGGCAGGGGAGCACTCAATCCATCCAAAGCTTTGAGAACCTGTCGCACCGCAGATGAAAGCAGAGCTTGGAAAGAGGTGGAGCTGGTTCTCTTCTGAATCTCAGCAACAGAAGAGATGCCTGGACAAGCAGCAAGCCAGTGTGTACCAGGGTCTCTCTTGTTAGACAAACGGTGACAAAAAGCAGACAAAGAGGACTGCTCAAAATACACCCAAACATGTATTACTCAAACATCTTCCCCTTTCTCCCTGCTCATGGTAATTTACTAATTCAAGGACAAAAGAATTTTTTTTTTTCCTGATAATTTCTCTACGCCCTCTCTTCTACCAGAAAGCTCCTTGCACCAGATACAGACAGAGTATTTGCTGAAAAAAGAGCTCACGTGTTTTGGAGAGCAGCTTCCAAATCTGTACCCAGAATCTTGCATCTGCAAATGCACATGTGCAGACCAGCCTAGCTGCCCAATTCTGATGCATAAAAACTCACTTATGCTTTTTCTGCTCCTTTGAAGCAAAGTATGTATCTCAAGAAGGAATCTTTCCCTAGAAATATTTGGAGGATGCAGCACCCACCATTGCCCACAGATACTACCCTTGTTACAGAGAAGGGCCTCATCATTACCAGTGCTGACCGCCCACGAGGGCTGAAGATTTCAAGCAGGCAGGGAGAGTGCAGAGCACATCTGGAAATTACCTTGCTGCTTTTGTCTACAAAGTCAGATTGCTTTTTGCTCATGGCCAAGTGACCCTGGCAGAGTCCATTTTAGAAGCCAGCTTAATGACACAGGCACAACTGCAGGACAACTCAACTCAAAGTGACTTCTGACTCCAAACCATTCTTATATGAGAAACTGGTGCACATATACCAGAAAATTGTAAGTTTTGGGGCTTATTCTGTTATTCTGCTTGTTTCCTTTGAGCTGACCAGAAGATATACGACATCAAACAATTCATTAGTTCATCATGTAATTCCTCTTTTATCAAGTGATTTAAAAATGTAGATATCTAACACAATAATTTAAATTAGAAAAAAAATGTGATGATGCTTGGGTTCAGACTGCACCAAGAAAATTTAAGGCCTAGTCATTTGGATCAGTATCTCACATTTGCAATCACTTGAACATCTGTTCTGAATCTCACACAACTATAAAACAAACACCCCATTAAAAACTGGGAAATGTTTCCTTATATCCCTATCTCTTCTCAGCTGCTGTATCATTTAAAATAATTTAGTCAGCATTTGTTAAGTCTATTTGCTCTAAAAAGACCAGAAATGGAAAATACACTCTAAAAGCACACGCTAAGGTGGCTCTGACACAATACAACCTGTTTACAGAGGTCATCGCTGCTTATGAAATTCTGATATGCAATGTCCATCCACAGGCAACGAGATACAGACAATGAGATATAGGCAATGAGATATAGGCAGCTAGAGATAGAAAACCCATCAATGCTGTAATGAGTCTCTTGTTCAGCATTCCCTCCCATAGCGACGTAGGCAGCGGGAAGCAGCTGAGCCCCTGTGGGGCCATGGGCTTTAGCTCTAAAACCACTTGCACTTCCTGCAGACTGGATTCTTCCTCTCCTGCAGACATGGGCAATACCCCTCCCTGCCTTGCAGTGCACTCAGGTCATCGCTTCCTCTTGAACTCTTGCTTCTGTCCCTTGCATGTTAAATGTTTAGGGCTGCAGCAGATACTACCAGGACCATTTCTAGACCAAGCTACTGACTGCAAGAGGGAATGCCCCCTCTCCCTCACCTTCTCTGGCCCACTTTGGGAACTGCAGACCAAGCCCCAGTTTAGTACTGTTGCTTTACTCATAGTGACACTGCTCTTAGTCAGAGCAGGGCCTGATGTAAAAAAAGTGGAAATATGCTAAGAGTTGTTCTGTTTCAGTACATGAAAGATGCAAAAATAACTATGTGTTCTGTAATAAGAGGTTGATTGGCTGTTATGTTGATCAGCAGGTGCTCTTTAAAGAAAGCACTTCTGACCAGCTGCAGCCTTAATTGAGGCCAATCAGGCCATTTGTTTGAAGTGCTCTGCTCGTATAGCTCTGTGGCTAGCCCGCAGACGAAATTGAAAGATGGCATCAATCCTTTGGGAGGAAGGAGCACACCCAGCACCCGAAGCCTGCGCTGTGTGCGTGGCTCCACCCCACGGATCCATGCAAGCTCTTGTCTAGGACTGCGGGGTCTTGCTCTGAGACGTTGTTGAGACACTGCGTCTGTCCGGCACCTTCTGCAGCACAGCCCTGGCACGCAGGGGCCAAGCTGCATTCGCCAGCCCAAACCTCTCCGTGGTTTCCGTGGATGAGCACACCACTGGTTGGTGATGGTGGATCATCTTGGGCACGCTCTTATCCACATCGGGCCTGGGGAAAAGAGAGAATTATTAAGGTGAAATGGCACTGTGAATCTGGATGAAAGCTGAAGCAAGAGCTTGCAGGCCTGGGAGCTGCCTGGGGCACAGCCTCTTCCCACACAAGGCACATGCTCAGTGTGTACACTGCATGTGTATGCTGCACCATACTGTGCTGGGGTAAAAATCAAGAAATTAGGACTCTTCAGTTCTAGGTCTTCAAAGAAGTAATAAAATGCAAGTCTTACAGAGAGACGGTCCAATTCCTACAGTGAGAGGGTCCAGTTCTTACAGTAAGAGGGTGCAGGAATGTTTATGTGCATATAATAACTTAGCTAATAATCTACATTATTTTCTAGAGGCCTGTATTTTCCAAAGTTCTTTCTAACATGAATTGATGCTAGTTTGAAAGGAAAAACTAGAGTGGCATGTTAGGAATTGGTTCATGTATTTGCTCAAGGAGACTCTTGGAACAGGTACCACTGGATAATGGTCCTGCATGGGAAACATGAGAGCGGAGCAGAAAGGACACATGGAGATTCTGTTATTTAAGAAAATACAGTATTTCCAACATTCAAGCTATGAGTAACATGAGCAAATGTTTCATTTAGCTTTAGAAGAACAAACATAAAGACCAGCATGAATTAAAGGGGCTCTTTTTGCAGAACAGGCAGGGGAATCCAGAGACAACACAGAAGTATGCTTTTTCCTGCTGTGAAGTCCCTTCTGTTTTTACTAGACATCCTGTTGGGAGAGCTGCCAGCAGTGTGCGTACCTGACACTTTTTGATCCAACAGCTGCTGGTCCTGAAATAGGTCTCAGCCTGCCAGTGCTCCCACCAGGCTGGAGCTGTCCCTGTGATGGGGCAGGGAAGGCCTCACACACAGCAGGTGCACTGTGCAGGCTCAGGAGAGCGAGCTCCTCACCCAGAGGCTCAGATGAAGTTTCTTGATGAGCGTTTGATTGGCAAAGCTGCATCCACTGCTTGTCCTCTTCTCGGCTCGGTATTTTTAGGCGTCTTACCCTGTGGTTCCTCATTTTCCAAGGTCTTGCTGCAACATCTGCTAGAGATGCAGGCGAAGGGCTTTTTGGAGGAGAAGGAATTAGACAACGGTTTGGGCTGGAGAGCACTGTCCATTCTCGAGCATGCAGTGAATCTGAAAAATGGGGAAGGACGGTGATTTGCAGACTCACCTCACTCCTAAACTGACTCGTGAGCAAAAGGCTTTAGCAAACCCTGTGTGATGGAGCTGGGTGGGCAGCTATGTCCCATGGCACCCAACGATGTCATCCTTGTTCGATTGCTTCCTCTGGTAGCAAGGGATTTTGTTGCCCTGCTGAGCTCCCTACCAGTGCTGCTGGTGATGTGACTGCCAGGCATGCCAACAGCTCCGGAGCTGTGCACACCTGCTTGGTGTCACCCACTCTCCTGCCCCAAGACCAGACCTGCATCACTCCTGACCAGTGTTTACCCTGACCTCTTTTAAATGCCTGAGGACCCTATCCAGCTCCCTGAAGTACAAGTGAAAAGCCAGTCACGGATTAGCAGAACTGCCTTTTTATCAGATGCAGAGGTATAGGAATAAAGTTTTGAGATTACACTTAAAATTAAAGAAAATGCTAGAATGTTGGGAAAATATTTTCCTACATATAGGAACAGTAGTCTACCTGCTCTTCCTCTGGCTGTTCGGATTTTATCCATGGAAATGCTCAGATGCAACATATAAGAAAAAAAATCTTACCACAGTCTTATGAACATAACACATACATGAACAAATCCTTAAAATCGTTCTCTATATAACAGGGATCCAATTGCTCTTGTCTATTAAAAGAACTAACTGTACCTAGCTGCCTAATGTGCAGAGCGCACGGCAGGAACATAATTTAAAGAATGTTTTGGGAGTAACTGTGCCACCAAAGCACAGGGACAGAAAATTCAGTTTTCTCTCTCCTAGTTGATTGAGAGGTATTTTACTCCTTAGGAAACCACATACATCCCATAGAAAATTCACACTGAACACTGTCTACCATACTATATGCTTTTAAAATTTCTAAATTTGAGGATTTTGTTTTGTTTTTGATAAAGACACACTGAAAGATTAGCATACCTGATTCAAGAGCCTGAAATAACACTTCAAGATTTCTCAAACTGTCCTGGTTATATAGACCTAACCCTACAAACACTTTTAAATAGTAATACTTTTACTTAGATGATTTTTTCTTTCCTTAAATACTTTTATAAGTCTTGCACTCCAATACAGTCTCATGGCACAGAGGCAATGTTATGAACAGTTACGTTCTTAACTGTCTTGCTGAATAAACCTAAAGTTGCACCAAGTATTTGCTCCCCCGAATATGTACATCTCTCAGTAACAGTGGACATCAGCAACCATGTTGGCAATTATCTGTATAAAACTTGATTATTTTGGCCAGTTACTAATGTTGTAACATTTACCAACGATTGTTCTACAGTACAGGAATCAAATCCCACAGAACACCACAGTTCTGTGAGACATTTCTCTGAGAATAGTTAGTAATATCCATCACTATATGATGTCATCCCTTCTCCAGGGACTGGTACCTGCGGATGAGCGGGAAAGACTGGAATGGAAAGAATCAAGTGAAATCCTTTCAGTGAGGTCTTCATCGTAGGGCGCACTCGGAATATCTTCACAGTTGTCAGGCAGGCTACAGTCTTCATCCTCTTCCTCATCACTAAGAGTTACCTTCAGTCCTTGAGGGGCCTCTTCTTGCTGAACCATTTGCAGGAACCTGATCAATATTAAGCATTACTCTTTAGTTAGCCTTTCAGTCGTGAATATGCAGTAAGCTGAGTGTAGTTTGGCAAGTAGCAGGACGATGCATTTAGTCACACCCAGTTATTTTCCACTTACCTGGAGATATACGAAAGTGCATTATGAATGCATCATGTACCTAAGCTGCCCTTGTTTGTCTGAAAGTATCCTTAAATTAACCAGTGAAATGGGACAGATACTATGCAGTGAAACATCAGAGAAATAAAGCCATTTTCATTTCTAAAAATCTATCCTTTACTAGATGGGGCAGATCTCAACATGCTGTTCATTTTCCTTTCAGCCTTTTGACTGCTACCCAGAGAGCAGCCATGAAAAGCAGAAGACTATTGTGCCCACAAGGTGGCCTGAGACAAAGACAGCAGCAGTCTACTGGTAGACTTCAGAGGGGACTGCACGAGGGCCAGGTGTGAGAGTCTTCCTACCCATAAAGTCAGGCAAGCTGATCAGGAATAATCAAAAATGACCTAATTCTACTTCCTGCCGAAACCCATAGCAAAGTTTTCATTTGGTAAGGTCAATGTGATGCTTCTGAAAACTCTCCTCCTTTCTCACCTCTTTTTCTATCCAAAGGTAAGCATGGATGAGTCCAAGTCACTTCCTTGCACTCTAACGAGGCACACTGCCTAAGCTAGTCTTGAGCCTGCTCTAGAGAGAGGGCAGAATTTCGTGGGTTTTTTTTTTTTTTCCCGGCCCATCCCACAGATATTCCTGCAGGAAGAACTGCTCCGCTGGCTCTGCCTGCAGAGACCGGGAGGCAGACGATGAAAGGCTATCCCATGAAACCACCACCAGGTGGCCAAAGAGTTTATTATTAAGGCAGGATATGAATCCCTGTGTTACTGCATGACAGTCTACAGTTTTCTCACCGTTTATGCTTTTCTCTCCATTCTCCCAGTTCAAAGAAGATATCTTCCTGGCCTACATCTTCAGAGATATGAAGATATTCCCTCCTCAGGCTGCACAGTTTGAAAGGGTCCACTGCAGGCGGCTACAAAATAACAGAAGTTGTCTTGAGAATCTCAGAAACTCTCTCCGGATCCGTGTCTAGGTTGTGGATTGTGAAAAGCAAAGCTTGCTGTTTCTCTCATTTCTTCACATCACTCCTTGCTATTTTCTTGCTTTTCACTTTAAAGAAAGCTCTGTGTCTCAATCACAACATGCACCACTACACTTGCAGGAACCCAGAGGAGGAACTTAGGGTGGTCAGAATGAAAGTCTTATTTATACCCCACTGTTGTATAGTTCTCCTTTAAACAAGCCATTTACACTAATGTATGTATTAAGACCGTAACACAGAACTGATGAGTTCTTTTTCATACCCTACTTTGTAACACTCTATAACTCAATCAAAAG
>JAVCKT010011653.1:26180-40169 GCA_032273925.1 Rhynchotus rufescens
ATCAAAACTTCAATATTTTTTAAAAAAAAAAAAAAAAAAAAAACTTCCACTGTTTGGGCAGTGGCAAAAGGTGGAGGGGGGGAAAGGGGGTCACATAGTCATACTGTTAGCATTTGTTGTCAGCATTAAGCAAAGTTGCAGATAATGTCATGCATGTGCCCTATACATGCAGTTTCGTTGATACAGAAGAGAATAAACTTTGGCTTTATATTCATTTAGTCAATAGGAACAATCCTGCAGCACTAGCAACCTCAGCATTTATGCTGACATCAAAGGAGCACTGCTGAAAAATCTTTTGCTTAGTAACTGTTATACAAAAAGAGCCAAATCTTGCAATCTTGCCTTGCATTTTGTTCAGGCAAGATGACATAAAACATGCCACCAACAGCTGATGTGGTTTTCACGTGTTTCTTTTCAGTTGATGCTTTTATTTCCCTCTGATGAAAGAAGCAGTTCTCCCCACTGTTTACACATCTATGTTTCCAAACAGAGACTGCAGACAATACCTGCTGTTATTTTATTCAATGGCACAATACTGTTGTCAGGTTTTGGCTGACCCCCCTCTCCCAGATTTCTGTTGCCCTTCTCAGACAATAGGCACGGAGCAGTTCCACCTCACTCAGTAGGGCAGCGTGTCCCTCAGCTACCTGCCTTCCAGCTCATGAATCATTCAGTGTTTTCTCCAATTCTCAGGATCACCAAGATCTTTTCATCCCACTACCTTCTATGGCAAAGGACAAGGGTCTCCAGTGCCTTGGATCCCTCCTATTCTCTTCCTGTAATTTGTTCATTTTTCTGGATTTGGCCTTTTCGCACTAATTTGGGGAGCTCATGGCATGTGTGCAGGGGAACACAGAATGGGAAACACACTCTTCAAGGCTCATGCTCTTCAAGATCCCACAAACCACAGTGGGAACTCAGTTTATCACAGGGTTCACATAGGTGGCCAGCCAGAAACAGGTAGTATAAGAGAAAAACATACATCTAGCTTTTGTCTCCTTGCACGAAGGGCCTTGATGGGGTTCCCACATATAACTTGAGTGAGTCCTAAGAAGAAAAGGAACATAGAAAACACTTTACTCCAGTGCATAGCAAATTTTGCTGTCTTTGAATCAGTCAAAATCACTTCCTGAATCTAGGAGGATGCAATATTTCACTGTATAGGTTCACAGTCTCGACTGAGATGGCCTGATGCTGCTCTAATGAGCAGCAGCTTCTCTGTTTCTACCAGAATCTGTTTTCTTCTGCTCCTGCCCTGACTCCTTTCACTGTGCTAGCACAAATGCTTGCATAATCAGATAACAGATTCAAATCAAAACTAAATATGCCTTTTTAATTTTGCTAGGTTGTTTTGTAGCTGGATCTCTACCATAATCAAATTCTCCATGTGGTCATACTTGTGCCAAAACAAGAGACAAGGTAACAAAGGCATACAAGGAAATAGTAAAGGTTTGGTGGGAGCCACATCTTTTGGTAGGGTTAGCTAACAAAACTGCAGTTTCATTCCCTGGCAGGCTGGATGCTATTCTCTTGCACTTTTCTGAAAATGTACTCAGTCATCAACACTGCGTTACTTCATCAGATCCACACTGCCAAGTCCTACCCACAGGGAAAAACTGGTGTGGGACTGGCGTTTAAGGAGAAGCAGCCCACAGTGCTAGGAGAGGAAACATCATGTCCCCATCTAACCTGCACCCAGAGAGCTGATGCAATTGCAGAATGAAGGCCTTCCTAGGCGGCAGGCAAGAATGTCTTGGGAAGTCTAAAAACACAAAAGTGACCTTGTGATCTCCCTTCCCACCCAGTTGTCCCCAGGAATTCAGAGAGCAACTTCCAGAGATATCTTTGCTTTCCACTTTAATTTCATCACCCTTTGTCATGGCCCACCGTCATCTGCTATGAGCAGTGCAAGGGGGCAGTTATTGAAAGTTTTCTCTACAAAGATCCTGAAGGAGCCAAGACAGCACAGGGCCTCCATCCTCATCCGTCTGCTAACCTGGCAGTACTCCCAGCTGGTAGAACTAGAACTTTGGCCAGGGCTCAAAGTGCAGTGGCACAATTGTATTCGGGGCTGGCCTTTTAGGTCAGGTATTTGAAGTCAAGGAACCGGCTCCTCTCACTGAGAGGGGGCCTTTCTAGAGGACTACTTTCTCTGTGTGATTGAACAGTGTTCCCAGATTTTCTCATCTAAGTTGCATTTGTGAGCCCTAGCAAGGTTGATGTGTAATTTAAAGTACATCAGGACAGGCGACTTCAGCAAGAGAACACCACTGCAGTATGTGGCTTTCAAGATACAAAGCAGTGTAAAATGCATAAGGTGGGAATGAGAGAGAGAAAACAAGGCGGCTTCCAACTTACTGTAGGGGAAAATGAAAGAACAGAAGGCTACAGGACTAAGTCTCATGCCAAAAACCTGATGTGGCAGCAGCCTAGCTGAGTGATAGACAGAGCCCAAGTTTTCATCAGCACTAATAATACAAGAAGGATGCAGAGGCATGGGAAAGAACAGAATTAAATATATATATATATATTTTTTACCATGTGTCAAATCACTGGAATCATCTTCCAGAAAGAGGCCCTCAGAAACAGTGGGATGGGGAAGAGAACAGTCAGCAGACTTGGCATTGTTGTCTCGTCCTGCAGAATTGGGCCGCTGTGCAGTTCCAGGTCTGGAAGCTGTGGAGGATCTAGGACTGGATCCAGACTGCCTTGCTGCTACTGCCCCAAGATACAAACCTGAAAGATTTCACTAGTGTAAGCACAGTCATGCAGGATTTAAACCACACCATCACAGAATACTATCAATATGTGTGGAGCTGTGGGAGAAGGAAAAATATCATTACTGCTATAGGAAACACACCTGGAGCTGCAGTGCTTGCTCATAATACACAAGGTTCCCTGCCCAGTTAGCTCTAGACACAGCACTATTTGAAGACACTTGATTAAACTGCAGTGCCTCGCCTTCCTTCTACTTCCAAACGTCAGCGAGCTGCTCCTGCCATTGGAAGGGGTCAGGAACAGCTCGGTGGCCAGCAGCAGCCTCAATGGCTCTGCAGCTCAGCCTGGATTTGTCCAAAGCTCTAGTTTCCCTGCCTCTCATGTGCTGCCCACCTGCCCTCACAGTCCCAGGGGAATCACTATCGGCGATCTACCCCTCTCTTGCCACACAGTCCAAGCTTTAAGTCTTAAAACATATAGCTTAAGCGCACAGAGACAATGAGATGAGAAGAGCCACCTTACCACAGCTGCTGGTCAGTAAGGACAAGCTATTGACTGTGAAATTAGGGAAATTTGTGAAATGCAGCAATAGATTTTTCCGGTGTTGCCTTAGAGATATTTTCTCTACCACAGAAAGAAAGGTGATAATTGAGTTTTCATAAAGCTAGAAGCCAGAATGGATTATACAAAAGCTAGTGAAGGAGATGTAGCCTTGAATTCTTACTTGCGTGACTGCACGCAGTTCTGGGAGCAGCATGTGCCAGCTAACATACCATAGGAGGGCTAACCTGCATTTCAGTTCCTAGATGAACAGCTCCATTTAAAATGGTGCTCAGCATCGAAGAGCTCCACAGCGGAGCAATCAGCATTGCAATAATATAGCCATTTCTTTAAGAGCTCTATGTTAGGGACCTTTACAATAACTTAGCCACTGCTGTAAATACAAACCCATGATTTACACATCACATGTCAAGTACCCAAATCAACACTGCTACAGGGAAGAAAAAACCATGGTGATGTCTGACCCTGACCACGTAAGCCCTTCAGCTCACTGCTGAAGGCAAAAATACAAGCCTGTTATAGGACAATACAACAAGAACTGAGATTTTTTGATGGTTCCCTGTTGCTTCTGGTGGCCCACTATATTAACTTGCTTTCTGATCCCGAGCTGATGTTGCCAAAGCAGGATCACTGAAGGATCAGATTTTAATGCATTTTTCTCCTACCATAACTATTATTACAGCTAATGATTTGGGCCCACAGAGATTAAATGACAAGTGCATGTAGTTATTGCAAAATAAACTAAAACTTTAATGGAGTGCAGTTGGCAGCCATACCACAACTGTGGGGGTCGGGAAGCCAAGTGCTTTGCCCACACTAATGGGAAGCAATGCAGCAGTTATAGGAAATACCTTGTAGTATTTAATGGTATGTGGTAAAGTGCATGTAGCATGATATGTAAAAGCATGGACATCTGAACTACGACCGAGGCTACAAGCAAGAGGACAGCAGATTTATTTGCAAACCATTTGCTGTATACTAATGAGTGCAATGGATTTAATCACAGAGACAAGGGAAAAAAATAAAAAGATCAGATCTATTACAAGACTACACAGCCTCAGTTGCTAGGATGTAGCTGCCATCAAGAGGTGGTGAGCAAACTCTCTTTCCTATTATTAAATTGGAAACCCTGCTATATCCAAGCTGCATGGGACTGACTGCTACCATGGAAAGAGCTGAGAACAGCTGTTGTTGAAGCATTCACGTCCAAGCCTTTGCTTCTTCAGTCATGCTGAATGAATGCCAAGTACCAGATTCCCCACTAATGTGGAGATTCACTTGATGCTTTAGAACCCCCTTGTATTTTTCTGATAGTGGTACTAAAGTTAGGATTGCTTTCATTTAATTCTGTAATCTCAGTCCAGTTAGGAAAGAAGTAACCAGACTGCAGGCCATTCTGTCTGTATTCCCTAGCTCAGCAGGCTGGTGCACAATCTAGCATGGCAGCTGATGTTATCCCTCACACGAGCCCCTCCACCAGCTGGTTAAAAGCAGCCCTGAGAAAACGCAGTAGGTTGTAAAAAAAGACCTCACCCTGCATAGCAGGAAGTATGCAAGATTACTGCCTATATTTAAAGAAGTGATGAAAGCTAAATAATACCAACAGAGGTGCACAAAGTCCTGCTCCTTCTAGCTGGATCATAGGCGCTCTAACATTCCCTAGACATGGCATGTGCTGAGGGTCTCAGTAGCCTTGCTGGCTGCCAGGGCAGCCCAAGTGGCCTGACTGCTGAAAACAGCATCAACCCACCCAAAGTTGTGTGTGACCCCTGCAGACCTCAGACCTCTTTCTTCTGCAAAGCAAGCCCATCCAGGGCTTGACTAACAGCCTGGTCTCCCAGAAGAGAGGCAGCCTCCGTGTTTGTCTAAAAGGTGCTGTTACAAATGTTTTAAATTTCAATGGCCAGAGCACATTTCAGATAGAAGGGAGCCCATTGACCTTCTTGGGGTTACAGATAAGCCAAGCACTTGGGTCAGGCTTGGGCACAGATAGGAGGAAGTACTGAGCACAGCTGGAATGATTGTACTGAAAGCTGACGAAAGATTTGAAGTGAAAGCACAAGCAAAGTGATTCCTTCCCTACGAATTCCAACTTTCTCATTTCCCAAATAAAATATACTTGTCCTTCCCCTTCCACTATAACTAAGTTGACCCAGAAGAGATCCATTTGCTCTTCATCTTTCTTATTCAAACATCACAACATGAAAACTGAGCTCAGTAGGAAATGTGACATACCTAACCATGGAATATCTCCAGCTAAATCACCTTCCTTGATGGATTCCTTGATGATTAGCCAGTCCTCACTCATCGTCTTGGAAGGAGGGATAACAGTTTGGCTGGCTGGTATTTCATCCAAATATTCCAAGTGGGGAATGAGTTTTTTCACTTCAACTCTGTAATTATAATCCGGTCCCTGGAAAATTTGAGAGAGTTGTCACTTGAGCAGTTTATTCAACAGACTGCAGACTTCCACCAGCAACACAGCAGTGTTCAATTTGCATGACTGCCACATAACTTGAAATGTCTCCAAGAGATAAACCTGCTCACCTTATTCAACAGAAACAAATATAGTCAGGAATTACTTTTCACGGTACTTTCCCATGTAATTTTTACTCAAATTGACCATGAATATGTCTGGAGTAGCACAAACACACCCCCATCCCAAAAGGCTCCTTTGTACTGATGATTTCATATTTATCTTTGCTGTATCATAAACATTGTACAAAACTGAAGAAAGCCATTTTGAGCCCCAAGCAAGCCTGAGCACCCACACCACGCGGCCAACCCTTTTGTCTGGTTTTGGGAGCACATTCATGAATGAGATGCACTGATTTTCTGTAGCAGACTTCAGAGTTTCCACATGTAATTCTATATGACATTAAAAAGACATCTTAAGCCATACCTTCGTGTGCAAGATGCTGCTTGCTTACCACAGCTGCACAGGAGGCTAAAGCAGACTGTCCTTGGGCTTCTTTTGAACACTAGGGGAGCTACACTGCCAGTGCACACGGGTCACTGTGACACTCACTGGGAACAGAATGGGTGCAGTTAACTGCCTAACACGTGAAGTCAACTCCAAGTACCTCTCAGTGCACAGAACCTCTGAGCACCACGGTCAGTCAAGAACAGTTCTAACTGCTCTCACAGCATACTGTAATTTGGGCTGTTTTGGTGGATTCCAACACTAGAAACATGTTGTCAAATGGCATCCTTGTTCTCGGGAAAGCTTAGCAATACTTCAAGGCAGACTGAGTCATGCAGTTTTGCAGTGGAAATATTTTTCATTAAAACAGTCTACAAAGGGCAGTAAACATTCAAGATCTCACACATTTCTTTTTACTTAAAGAATAAAGCAAGAATGGACTGCTAGTGGCAGAAGATGAATGGACAGCCTCCCAAAATGCTGCCAGCTACCTATAGATCAAGTGTTGGATCCTGATAAATGTTATGTTTCTTACAGTACATGCAATAGGGGAAAATTTGAGAAAGTGAAATTCTCATTTAATATGGATTTATCATAAACCTAAATCTTTCTATGGTAGCTGGACAGCTATGCTCTCCATCCCTGCATATAATACATAAATACAGAGGAAATTACCAAGCAAAGCATCTGTTCATTGGTCAATTAGAAGTGGGGGACATTAAACTCTACCTTAGCCTTTAATCCTAATTTAGAAAAGGAGTCAACTATTCCCCATGCTATCACGTACCACATGTACTCTGAACAGCATCTAGGCTCCAGCCAATTTAGAGCCATGCCCTGAGAGAAGCATCATGTTTCGCTCATGTTACAGGGGCTGCAGAATTTATCATCAGGCTGTTGCTTTTGGTTTAGATAACAGAGGAGATGAGCTCATATAAAAATCAAATTACAGAAGGCAAGTGGGTAATCTGAAGAAAGCAGTAAATCTAGCTTGACTATTTTGTACGTTAAAAAAAAAAAAAAAAAAGAGTGAATAAACAGGAGTGATTTTAGATAGCTGCAGTATGGGGCACAATTACACTGGGTGCTTGAGGATAAACCTGGCCACCTAGGTCACATCAATGTCCACATGATTCTTTTCTGTATTTCTGGTAGTTTTTCTATACCCTAAAGAACTGTAAACATAAAATCAAGGCAGTGACAAGGCCCAAGGGGAAGCTCTGAGCAGCCGAGCGCAGGCTCTGTAAGTACCCCAAGGCTGAGCAGCTTCCCAGCAAAAGGACTGAGTGGGAAACAGCAGTTCATTTACACTTTTCTTCTTTTATGGTACAAGGAAACACAAACTACTGTACAGAGTGTCCCCACACGTTCTGGATGGCATCTGAACGCAACTACTTGCATGAAAGCAGAGGCAGCCATGCCACAGCAGAAGGGCACATACTGCTCCTCCTTGAGGTCTCGTTACACTGCAGCATCCCACAGATTCCAATTTCCTCAACTAAACAGATCAAGGGCAGTAGTGACATAGCCCTATTACAAGGATGCTTAAGGACTCGAGACGTCAAATGAAAATTACCTCCTCCAAAGGCAGGATTTTTGTTGAGCATGCCTGAACAGCAAGTGAGTAAAACAGACTCCTATGCTGTCAGGAAATACCGCACAGTTTTCATGGTAGTAAGCTATGATAAGAAAGTGCCAGGAGCTGTACTGTATTTGTCTCAGTGGGAGTAAAAACAGTAAACAGGCATGCCTTGCCTGTTTGAAGCTGTTTCCTTGCTGCAGGAATATTTGTTTTTTTTCCCCTCTCATGATTGCATCTTTAGTAAGGGATGAAATGTCAGTGTTTTGATTATAAATAGTTACAGCGTGGTCCTTGACTTACACTTGTACCAGTTTAAAGTGGGAAAGACAATATATAATACTTTGTTTTGAAATCCAAAGAGGAAGTTATAATAACTGAAGTACTACTTGGTGCCACTGTCTTTATCGAGCGGTATGATCAGGCCCAAAAACATATCCAAAAATTGCTAATACACATGTGGATCTAAAAAATGTGAGGATTTAAAATATCTCCATTTCTGCTATTCAAATGAGTTTTAGAGACAATATCTCAAGTTTTCAATTAAATCTAGCTTAATTACTCCTCAATCCTCCAATTAAATCCTCAGGTTTCAAGTTTAGATCTAGCAGACATATCAGAGGCAGCCAGGTGTGAGTGAAGTGCATGGTTATGACCAGTCAAACAAAGCAAGAAGCGATGGGACATGGCTCACTGGAAGCACAGGGCCAGCTCCTGCTCTGGCTTCTTACCTCTGCAGCATCAGCTCCTTATGGTGCCATTAGGGAATGTGCCATCCTTGGACGAGGCTGTATATTACATACTTATGTCTGTATGTGTGCCTAGGCATATGCCCCATAACCTTCCAGAACACCTTAATGATTATACATGGCATGTTGTTACAAACTACTCTCTGATGATATGTTTGGTGCTATGTATACAAAATGAGGAACAGTCTTATTGGACCAAGCTTCTTAAACTCTAATTTTCCTGATTACTTTTTCAGTAGATGCCAAAATGCTCATTTTTATATCCCAGGATGTTTTTTGAAGCAAATAAAAGTGAAATAGAGTAGATAATAGCTTTGAGTCTGTTCATTACATCTTCTATTTTTGTTGAATGTCTTGAACTCCAAAGCAGATCATGTATTATTTTGTTTCAATCTTTGTAACACAAGCCATCACACATCCTTACCAAATACCACAAACCTAATTCTCTTGGTTTTGAATGCAAAGGGCAAACAACTATAGCTTGTATCTTTAGCTTTTAAAAAGGTCTTTTTAGTCATTTAATTTTAACCTTTTGAAGGGAAAATGTAACAAGCACTTCCTACCATATAACTCCAGAGTTCCCTTCCAAACTTACCCATTCTGTGATTCTTCACCTATCCCCTTCCTAAAGAGAAGGGCAGGTAATGTGTTCTTGGGAGAAACAAATGCGTTCTTGAGAAAAACAACAACACACATCAAGAAATGAAAATGCGGTTCTGGCAGATAATATATCACACAGTTGAATGCCAAGCAATATGTGTGGGAAGTACACTTGAAAGCACAGCTGATTTCTAGTTTAACCCTATTATGAAAGGTTGGAAGACGTATATTGTTCAGGAACAGGCCTGACTCCTCATAGCCCTCCTGGTATCTTATTTGTGCTGATGTGGCAGCCAACAGCCACAGTAATTTATAGAAATGAAAGGCATCCCATGTTATCACTCAGAACAATACAACAGGAGGATGCAGAAACATTTCTCATTTTCAATTCAAACTAAAAAGGCACTGCAAAAATTAACACAGTAAGTTCAAACCAAGTTCTCACCTCTTCAGACTCTGCATTTGGCTTCAGACAAATAAGGTTGCCCTCCACTGTCAGGCTGCTCAGTTTGTAACAAAATCCCAAATACAGCATCTGGTTGATGTCCTCAATGTTGTTTCCCTCCAAGTCCAAAACCTCAAGGTGTTCCAACAAGCTCAGTTGACTCAGGTCAGAGATGTTGTTATAGGCAATGTAGAGTTCCTCAGTAGAAGTAAACAGGAGAGGTAAAGCACAGGTTTGCACAAGTAATAGTCAAGCTTTGCTAAATATTTTCTAGTCTTTGAGATACTACATGACACAGCGAGTTTAGCAGATTAGCATGGACAGAACATTTTTCAAGACTGGCCAGTGCCACCTTAAATAAATAGGGTTAATATAGAAATAAATGTTATGCCAGCAATTGGCATTTTTAATGTTAGAACTAAATGCTAAAACTTATTTAAAAAATACTATGGCATCTTTTAAACCAACATACTCAGGCTCAATCAAGGCTCTTCAGAAAAACAAGGAGGAGAGAACAAAGAGTACAGTTAAAGAGAAGAGCATCCACTAAAGACAGTCATGAGATCTTGTTTCTCAGGCCGTGTCTGTACTTACTTTTAGAGAGCTGCAGGAAGAGATCCCATCTAAATCTGCGAGCCCACAGCGAGCCATCCACAGGACGTGGAGATGGGACAATGTGGTTCCAAGGTCCCTTATGAAAGAAACAATTCAAGCTCTATTTAAATGGACAAAGACATCTGAGACTTGCTTATTTTCCCAAGACTGGGCCACTGATACTTTTTTCATATCACATGCTGTTTACAAGAAAAAAATGTTATTAAAAATAATCACCTTCAAAGGTGAAGAATAAGATTATAAAACAAACCTCTCTCCCAGACATCTTTGTTCTCATATGGCAAGACATTGTTCCAATTCAGTTTGTTTAAAATTCTTCCAAGAGCTACATCTTGGTAATTCATTCATAAATTTCGGATAAGTACTAAGGATTAAGTGAGGTGCATTTACATTGGCACCATTGACTCTATACATATAATCCAAATTAGCATACTTGGGCTGACTGCATAGCCATCTTGCTCTTTCTTTTATGGAGATACCTTTGTTCTCTTCTTGTAGTTAGAAGGAATAACCGACTTACCAAGTTACGTTATTTGGATCAGCAAAAAATTACAATCTGCTCATCCTATCTTCCCGCTATTTAAGTCCCTCATAAGAAAACCTTTATACAGATTCTAGACTTTCTGGTCTTGGTCCAGAAAAGAACACACTGACCTGCCTAATTCCATGAATGTAGAATGCCCTACAGAGTCTGCAGAGTTCCAAGTACAGAAAAAGATAACACAAAATGCAAAAGTGGTGGCAAATCAAACTGGGGCCTTAACCGCCTTCCTTCCTTTTCTAAGATTAAATTGCATAAGACCACTTTTCTACTTAAAAACAAAACAAAATTCTTTATAAAATCCCAAACATATTACTATAACATAATGAAGAATTAATATATACTTTAATACATCCTCTAGGGAAAACTGTAGAAGATAAAAGAATATGGTCATGAGATTCCTCCTGACCTCAGAATACATTTAACAGCGCTGTTGTTCATGCCTCCCCTTTCCGAGGGCATCTGGCAGCTCTGCAGCAGCAGTGATCCACCTCTCCTCTGCAGTTCCTCACCACTGCAGGCGCTGGTACCGCTTTAGGATCACCCCTTCCCTGGCAGCAGCAGCTCACACTCACTCCAGTCGAAGCAAGGCCACTAGATATACCATAGGGTGCTTCAGGTGAAGTTTTATAGCCTTTGAGGTACAGACAATTAGGACAGCTGAACTCATGATGCCTCGTGGTCTACAATTATTATTACTTTCCCTTCTGGGGCATCATATTTACTACAGGCCTTCAAGCTGAAGGCATATAAAACCTCAGCCATATGATCCTTCTCTTCCTGCCTAGGGCTATTCCATGTTACACGAGTAAGTTCTCAACTGGCTAAGCTGCAGCACCTCCCCTGAGTTTTAAGCCTGGCTCTGTAGACATGGGACATAGTTATCTGGTACCGACACAAGATTAAAGTAACCTATGGACACACAGAAATTCCTTTCACGTATAAACATAGTTCCTTCTACAAACTTACTGACCAGCCTCTGTGGATATCATCTACAAGTCAGTCCCTCAAACACACTGGGCAGCAGGGAACATTTGCAGTCTGTGACACTGTAGCTGTCACCAGATAAGGCCCTGAAAGATAGCAGCTTGTCACTACGTCCTCCAAGGACTTGTTCAAGTTTGCCTATCCTTGATGACCATAACATTCCCGTACGTCACTGTGTCCAAAGACCTCCTAAAGGACCTTTTAGGGACTCTTCATGACCTACATAGTTTTTAAAGAAAACAAACACTGGATCTAAGTCTTGCTTAAGGAACAAATGCCTCCCCAAAATAATATTTACCCAAATTTATTATTAGATTTGCAAGCTGCATGCCTATAAGAAAGAAGTTAAATCAAATAAAAAGAGCAGAATCTACCATCAATCAAGAACAACAAACCCATAAACTTAAATACGATAGTTATGACTAATGGGGAGAAAGCATATTGCTCATTTCATGACCCACTTAGAGCACTGATCAGTTGCTCAAATTTCAGGATAATTTTGGTACAGAAATTTCTTTTCTTTGAGCCACTGGACACAACTATAAAAGCACTCACTTTCATTTTCACAACATTGAAACAAGTGCTTCTGATAAACGCCCCCTCTATTAAGGCAGCAAAATTGAAGACCTTACCCAATTTCTTTACTGTACGCTACTGTTGTTGTTGCTGTTGTGTTTTTTTGCTGGTTTTTTTTTTTTTTTTTGGTTTTGTCTTGTACTTACCAATATAGTGTGTTTAGCCACAAAAAAACACCTTTTGGTAATATGTTACTTTTCACTATTCAAGCTGCAATGAGAACACTCTCAAATTAATTCCTTTCTCATTCATGGACAAATTTGATTCCTCTGTGGCCACTTTAGGTGCAAGTCAGGAGAGCAATAAGGACCAGGGGATGATGAACATGCTTTTCTCCCACCCAGTGCAGACTACGGGACATGGGGTGTATGTTACAGTCATGAACAATGTGCTCTAATTCAGGGTTCATGCTAGTTGCTAGAGGACATAGTTCAGACATAGTTCATTGGCCCTCCTGCTTCCACGAAGAGCAATCTCCAGTCAGAGACGTTATTGCTGCAGAGTCCCTCTTAGCTCTAACTAAGGAAAGACTCCTGTGGAAGCTGTGAATCGTGATGCAGCATTAGAGAAGATTCCGTTGTTAGTTAGCACTTAGCTCCCCCTGTGAGCACTGCTAAGGTTGCAAGGTGAAGCAGCAATGGAACTTGAAGGAAGCTGCCCTGACAGGACAACTGCAGGCACTTGCAGTGCTGAAAATGCTTCTGAAATGTTTTGGCTGGCCAAAAGAGAACTTAAGAGCTTGCAAGACATGGGAGTGCCCCGTCTGGGACCAGCTCTGTTGCAGTTGGAATGTATACCTTGGAGGGGTGAGGGCAACGTGAGGTGCTGTATGAGCCTGCAGGACCGCTGGGTACGTGCAAGTGTGCACATGGACACGCTCTTGTTTATGTAAGCAGGGAGCTCACCTCAGCCCAGCCTATGGAGATGCATCGAGTGCTGCTGTAGCAAAAAATGGAGTTAATGGGAATCTGTGTTCTTAATAATTTATAGGGATAGCAGAAGGAAAAATCCACTACAATTATGAACATAACCCAAATAGAAAAATATTGACTGAGGCTAAAACTAATAAGACATGTCAGAGACCAACCAGAACTCTCCTGTACTCAGCATGATACAAATGTAGAGAAAGTGATAGCATCTATTTCAAAAATAGGGTTGAGAAATGTGATTGAAAGGTTTGAACCAAAGGACATCACAGAGAAAAGAGGTCCCATTAATATAGGCAATGGATAATCCCATTGCTGCTGACAAGTGTCCTATTTCAAGTGACACAGAACCCTGTAACTTTCTAGAAAGTGCAAAGAACTGGCAAGGCAATTGTATGACCTCACTTCTGCTGTGGTTCATGCAGGTCAGGTTTGAAGCAAAGAGATGGAGTGCTGGTGGGAACGTGCACGTCCTGTCTTTCACCGTGTTCAACCAAGGATTACAGCCTCTGAGGTTGCCAAACCCATGTCCTCCAGAGCACTTATCTATGCACTGACCTAAGCACTTGCCTGCAGAATACACACTAAACACCAAAATGTATTTCTAATGTCCAGAAATCCTCAGAAACCAATGCAATGACACCATAGTTTCATTAATTTTCCATTTTCAGAGGCAGTAAGCTTGCACTCACAAGCTTTTACTTAGAATTGACTTTTATTCATGAAAATGCATAAACAGAGCTGTTTGAAAATAGGCTCCAATTATCTC
>JAVCKT010011656.1:0-29133 GCA_032273925.1 Rhynchotus rufescens
CATTCAAATTGTGTTGCTTTTCTGGCAGCTTCCAAGCATATTTTTGAAAGCGCCAGGACTACTTTGAGTTGAGTTGCAACTAATTTGAATATTTGGTGGTGCTGATGTGCTGTGAGTTCTACTGAAGCAACTGAGAGTGAAATCTTCATAATCAGGAATATGAGATGAACAGGTCCATGGTTAGAGTTTGTTCTTGCTTTATATTAAGCTGATTTCTTGGTCTTGCGTAAGGTTTATAAAGAAAAATACTGTTTTGAAATTATCCAGAAAAAAAGAAAAACATCCCTAATGATGATAAGTGTAGGTGTGAAACAGAAGGATGGACACATGTAATTCTTCTTTGCAGATCCAAATACCAGAATAACTGGATCTCATCTCAGCCACTTGGTGTCTAAATCTTAACTTCTTACACCTCACAGCCATGGGCTGAATGGCTGGTTGCAAAAGCTGCAGGTGGCAGCCACTGTTGGCCCAAGGCTCCTCAGCAGCACGGGCAAACCTGGGCATTGGTGCCCCAGGAATGAGAGGCTGGGGCCAACGCTGAAGCCTTGTTGTGCCAGTGTGGTGCTGCCATGGTTGCAGTTCCTGTCCATGCTTAGATCTGAGCTTGTAGCCACGCCTTAGAAATACAGAGTCAACCATCCTGCATCAGCCACATCTTACCTCTGACTGGACCAAGAGCAGGTGCTTCAAGAGAAGATAGCATTGCATGAGTAACAGAGAAGAGTCTGCCCATCGTGACTATAGTTGGAAATAGAAATCTACAGTTTGCAGATAGTAAATAACAGTTCTGGAATGTTTTCCTATACAGAGAAGAGTTCTATGTGAATTAGTATAAATTACTTTCAGATTTATTTTTTCTCTGTCTTTTTTTTAAGATTCCAATTCATTAAAAAGCATAAGCACAGTTAATGCCAATGATGCCACATTTACATAATGTATTTCATCTTACTGTATCTGGCATTAGTCAGGCTTAACCATCTGTTGAGGTGTCATTTTCTGTCATTTTCTAGGTGGAATGGACCAATTGTTTGAAAATGTTGAAAGCTCTACAAGACTTTTTGGCAGAAGGTGAAGGATATTGCATCCAGGAGAAACAGCAGTGGAAAGTTGGGCTGGGATCATGCAGTTATGTGAAACGGATTTCAGCTCTCCTGGAAGCGACAACATCAAGGTCAGCCTGTCTATTAAGGTCCTCCTAGTTAACTGGAGAACCTAGTCATGGTTATGTGAAGATCACATCAGCCAGATACATTGCAAATACCCGATTCCATGAGGAATAAATTGGATAATGAATGGGAGGCTCTTGATTAGATGTCTAGCTAAGAGGTGTTCCAGACTGCATTTGAGTAATATGAAGTCCTAAGTTGATGATGTCTCCAGAAGGAAAAAAAAAACAACAGTATGGCCTTTCTTGGATGTTCAGTAGTTTTACAGACTTGGCCGTATGCCATTCAGAAGTATGTCAATATAAATTTAGCTAAGAAAAATGTAGGTTATTTGACAAAGTTTCAAACATATGCTTGCCCTGCAGTGTATATAATATTAGCAGTGATAATGACATATCAGAATGTATGGAAATATGGTGAGAATAGATAGGGTAATTTGCTTTACTTTGCTTTTTTGATGGAAAAGCTGCAGAGTCCCAAAGCTTTCCTCTGTCCAGAAGGCCTGATTCTGCGCGTGGCATTATGAAGATGTGTTGTTCATGTCTTACAAGGCTAATTGAGAGTATATCCTATGACAAAGGAAGGATGTCCATATAAAAGTGGCATATGAACAGAATCAGGTCATGTTACTGCATACATACTGCAAAGAGGACAAAATGGCAACTGGAATACACACACAAAAAAAATGTTTGAGATGCCTCTAGTGTATAGGAGCTTATTTACACTATAATAGCTTCAAAGCAAATCCTCCATTTCAAATACCAGGATAAGAAATGGAAATGGAATTTGTCCTGTAATATATGCTCTTGTTGATTTTAATTACATGCCATTGAATTCTGGACTGCAAATAACTTTGTATGTTCTATACATGTACAAAAGCCACCAAGGTTTTTATTTTTAGCAAGAACACGTCCTTTCTGGACTCCATTCTCCACCTATACTTTTATTTGCATACACCTCTGCTACCCATGGAGTTCCTATGCTGAATTATGTGGTGTTAAGCAGAAAAAGAAAAGACTTGTACACTGGCATCTGCATGGGTTTGGGACAAATGCAAATGTCATTGACAGGACACACAGGAATTCCTTTTTAATCATGCTGGGAAGCAGCAGTCATTTTAATGAAGACTCTGCACTTTATTTTACCCTACACGGTGCATCAAAGAAGAAGTCTCCATGAGCGTGTAGTACACAGGAAGTAATTGGTCTTAAAGAACAGTGTGAGGAAACTGCCTCAGCAAAATCTTCTCAGATTAGCATTCTTAGGGCTGCCATTTAAGATGTACTAAAAGCTCTTGACTTCATCCTCTTTCTGTCTCCCTTGTCTCTGGAGAGCATATTTTCTATCTTCACATGCAAAGATGAGAAAAATGGATTAGTCTTCAAACGCAGAAACTACTGATGCCTGTATTCAGTGAACTCTTTCAGTTATTCAGAGCTGGGAGGTAGATCCAGAACATGAAGGCATTTTCCTGCACGGACTAATTTCCGTCTATAATACTCTAGGAGGAGCAGGCCAGAGATGAATGGAAATTTTAAATCAACTTACACCTTTCAAGATGGAAACAACTTCAAAAAATGGCCTGGTCCTGAAGGAAACAAATTTATTTATCATAAACTTAAAGTTCAGTTCAATGTTTCATTTCTTAGAAATCTGAAAATGCTCCGTCTGTAAGTTTGAAATAAGGTGTCCAAGACTTTAATCTTATGTCTGACTTGCAGAAATACGAGAGATCAACAGCCAATATTAGGACATTCTTTCAGCACTGGTTCAGAAGGGAGAAAGCTATGCATGACTCACTGTACTCTCCTAAAAAAAACCCCAGCAAGTTGAATATATCAAAAATTACAGACGTCTAAACACAGATTTCACAGATTTTATTGAAATGGCAGGCCCATGTTTTATGCATCTGAAAGGCAGTGTCTGCTTGAGAGCATAATATTCTTAGGACCTGATTTCCAGATAACCTACGCATGGAAGGTGGGAGACTGTTGAGCATCATATTATGGGTAGCTGTGACCAAGTGGAATGATCATTTTTGATCATTTGTACACACATTGTGTACTTTTGATTTTAATGACCCTGAAAGAATTTTAAGCTTATGTATATATTAGGAACACACAAATCCGGACTTTAACATGGCTATTATTCATTACAATGATGAAAAATATACTACTATAGTATGTTTCTGTCTTAGATATCCATGTTATTGGGTTTGTTTGTTTGTTTCCAGCTGATGATTAAATCTTGAGGGCCCTATAGCTGTACTGAGCAGAAAAGCACAGCTCTCTGCTGAAGCACAGCAGTGCCCAGTAGAGAGAGCCTGATTTACACCAGCTGAGGATCTGATTGTTGCTTTTGAGCCATCGTAATTGCTTAAGTGAAACAGCCAAAGTAATTGGTGCAAACTAATACAACTGATGGAAAAAGATTCAGTGTTTGTCAATACCAACTATGCTATGGAGAACCTAATCAATGAATTAGTCTGTCAGTTAATTAGTGTAGGCAGAAAATGACTCCCTGTACTGTTAGTCCATGAAAAGATCAATGAAGTCAAATGTCTGGTTTAATGTTTCTCACGTAATGATTATATTATGAGACGAAGACTAAAAAACAATGTTTATATAGATTCAATTAAAAATTTTAAGTGTTCAGTTTGTAAAAAGATACATGGATTTTCATGTTATAAGGATAAGATACAAAATCATCAGGATTTTAAAGCAGTAAAGTCTTCCTGCATTTTAAAGCTACATTTTCAAGTGGCTGATATTTCTACAAGAAAATTATAAAGGGATATAAGGATTCATGGAGGCTGAGCAACCAATTTATTGGTTCTTCTATGTGAGAAATTGTGGCAAGAACATTTGACTTTAGGCCAGATCCTTCATTTTGGCAGGGGCTACATTGAGCTCCCTCTCTGTGATGACTCTGGCAGTTCACAGCTGTTGTTGTGTCAGCATTAGAAACACATTGGGTGGAAAACTGAGAAATGAACCTTTTTCTCTTTTAATTGGCTGTATTCTTATTATTTCTGCTAAGTGTGGCCTGGTCAACCACACTTCGAATTTTGCATATTTATAATTAACTTTACAGTGGAAATAAGCAAACACATCTTGTCTTTGAGTCTTGTAAAGTCCCTAATTATGAAGCATTTTAAATCTGGCAGTTTGCCTTGTAAAGTGAAAGAGAAGTAGCCTTTTGTGCTTCTGTGCATACACCCACTTGTAGGTAACAATATTTCAAAGTTTGCATTTCATTAAAAATAAAAATAAAAAATAGAGTTGTGGATATCACCTGTATAAAGTGTAGGAAGTGAAATCATGTGGAGATAGAGGAAGTGGTTGGCAATTAGCTAGACCTGATGAAAACAGGGGAAGTAAAGGGGAAGTAAAAAAAGTTCCGATTACCTAAAAATGAGAATTTACTGAATGATTCTACAAAGGAAAAAATACTGTGGTAATACCAAGTTCTAATAATGTGCTGTAATGAATACTAAACATAGGGCAAATATCAAAACAAGGGAATCTACAGTCAGTGAATAATTACTCTTTTGAGTTGGTCTCGGCTTTGGTGAACGTGTAGATTACTTTTAATGTTGAACATAACCTTTTATGTTTTTCAGTCTGTTTCCAGACTACAATTCTGTCTTTAAAAGCTTCATCTTCTACAGAACAATAATGTGTTACTTCATGTTTCATATTCCAGTATATTTTTTCTATTAAAAATAGATTAAATTTTAAGTAACTCATGATGATATGTTCAATAAGAGCTTGCTAGATGAAAAATTAATGTCTGCAGTGCTTCTGTTTTGCAGGGATTAACTGAACTGTCCAGAATAAAATTTAAATGTGTCTTGTCTTCACAGGTTCAGTATAACCTACCCAAAACTATAACTCATACACGCTTTAAGGTATCAAAAATAAAATAATGGCTTACTTTCCTGCAGAAAAAGGTCACTTCTAAAATGCTGCCCAAGGAGTTATAGGAGGCACATGTTCACACAACTTGTATCTTCCTGAATGTACAGTTTGGAAGCAGAAGATCCCCCCACCTTACTGCCACTGAGCAGTGAGTTCCTCCTCTGTAAGTGGACTCTACATTCAGAAAGTTCTTTCTTTTAGCACCCCTGTGCTTAAACATCACAACATTGTTACCTCTTTACAGAAGGTGTTTGGAGCCTGCAGAACAGCCTTCCACCAGATGAGGAATTGATGACATGGCAAATGGGTGTATTAAACTCGTGTTTCGTCTGGACAACCATTCTGGAACTGAGCAGGTAGGCATCACACAGACAATAGCTTTTCCCCAAACGCACTACACACTGCTAATGTCATGTCCCTAAAATGCAAGCTGGCCTCACATTTTGACTCAGAACTGAAGGTAGACAACAGTCAACTACTCCTAATTCACCACTTTTTCAATCAAGATCAATGCAACAATGCACAGGGTTCCTGCTAATGAACATTTGCAAGCTAAGAAATATGCAAGTTTTTAGGTAGCCTCAATATCCCACAGCTCTTGATGCAAAGTTATTTAAAGGCTTAGACTTTCTTGAGTGTGAAGGAATTGGGTCCTTCAAGGTAAAACTCACAAAACTCTCCACTCCATGAAGTTGCAGAAGATGCTCGGATTTAGGGATCAGCCTCTCATTATGAATAGCATCTCCTAAAGAGTAACCAATATTGCTACCAGATCCTTAATTCACAGTATCACTAATCCTAATGTGGATTATCTGGCAAAGCTTTTAACTGGGTGTTCAAGCCCTGGTGAGGGCACCACTGTTTCTCAGTAACCTGTATGTTCTGATGCAGCTAAAGATGCACCACACCTGCATCTGCCAGCCATGAAACTGGTCATAGGTGACACCAGTCCTTATGCTTACAGTTCTGGAGACATTCACAAGGCCTAACATGCATGTTCAGGCAAGAAGTTTTTCTCCAAAACTTTTAGCAACTGCCAAATGAGAAGGAGATGTTCTTCTGGCATGTGAATCCCAGTAAAGAACTAACCAAATGTTCTCTCAAGTCTGTCAGGGAGGAAGGCAATCACCCATCTACCCCCAGCACATGAACACGTCTATTTGGCTTTTCTGGAGAAAGGGATACTCCTCGTGTGAGAAAAGAGGTCCCATGAGGACCCATGCAGCACATTAATGAAAAACACAGGTTTCGCTTTTAATGCTGGGACTGGGAAATTCCACTCCATAGAACAGTGCTGCTCCACTGGATCTGAGCAATTATGGAGGTGGTTTAAGAAGCAGCACAAAGCCACTTTGCTTCTTAAAGCTTCTCGCTTTTAAAGGCAGCCTGTGGCAGCTGCAACGTTGCCAGATTCAAGCAGAAGTATCTGATAACCAGAAGAGATTGGACTTTACCAGCACTTTACCTGTTTCAGGATGTCTCTCCAGTGCTATTGCAGCGAGGATGCACTGGAAGAGACAGAGATCTCACACTTAATTTATGAAACATTTTCAGTCAATCTTCATATTAATATAGCACTTGTGCCCTGTTTATGATGAGGGACCAGCTTGTGCTTGGCATTGGTTCATGGTCCTAAGAGTTTACACCTAAATATCAGCACACAGGGAGAGGGCAGGAGGAGACACGGCAGCACAGTAGCCCATAGTCTAAGCATGTCACCTCTCTCTTTTTTTTTTTTTTTTTTTAATTTATTTATTTAATAGGCAAAAGAGGCTTTTAGGAAGGAATTTGAAGAACAATAAAGCAACTTCACTGCTGTTTACAAGGAAGCTTTCTGCAACCTGAGGGGCCGGCTGGCCAAAACCGTGAAGGAGCTTCTTTTTTTAAACACCACAGTAAGGTGGCTTGTCAGTTTTTTTGAGTTATTGTGCTTGCGGGAGAAACTTTCTGATATTTAAGATTTTTTATTTTGTGGCATTGGAGAGAATTTTATGCTTTTGTTTAAATTTGAAAGGTTTTAGAGACTATATAAGTCAACAAATGCAACACCTCATCCTTTTTGAATAATTTGCTCATTTAAGCTGAGTGTGAGGCAGATTTGCTTGGTACTACCAGCCAATTTCATCTATCCCTACTATAATAAAGGACTGACAAAAATAAGTAAGACCAAAGGGCATCATAGCCAGGCTCCAGTTTCATGTTAAAGTTCAAGACCTCCCTGGAAAATGCCTGGTCACTAAGTTTCCACTTTTCAAGCCCCAAGCTTACCCACCCGCTCACACCAGATACAGACCTGTACCAGGTCAGGTGAGGATTTGCTCGTGTTCGAGTCCACCTGGAAGCTACTGAGGAGCAGAGGCAGCTGCAGAGCAGGGGTGCAGGTGCTGCTGCCCGCAGAGCGGATTTCTTATGTAGTTCCCTACATGTGGCCCAGTGGGAGCAGAGGATCAAAGACGCCCTCCAAATCTGACTGGGAGCAAGCAGTGTTACTGCACAGCAGCTTATAAGGCTGGTACAGGTTTTCAGGGTGGATTCTTACTCGTGCTGAGTAAATCCCCAAAGGCTGCAGATTCCAATAAATGACTAAAAGTTCTAATGCTTGTCAGAGTCTTATTATCCCAATGATCCACATCTGTTGGTTCAGCAAAATGGAGGCTAGAAATGTCATGAGAATAGAATCTCTCCACAGAGCCCCATAATTCTGCTTCCAGTCCCCTGGGGCAGCAGGAAGAACTGAGGTGAATAAAAATGGAAAATATTATTCATACAGGGAGAAATTTCTGTGTGTAATCACATAAGCTGTGCATAGAATGTCATTCTTGACTTTGAACCTGCAAAACATTTGCCTTATGTTTGCCTTGGTTTTAGTTTGTATTTTGGACTGAGATGCATGTGAGTTCTTTCTCCCCACTCTAGTTCTTGCAGAAATAATAAGCTCTAAAGATTGTCCAGTATGCTTCAGCAGACACCACGCTAACGTTCCCTGCATTGGACCATGACCATATGTACCTGACGGGCTGTCTTTTTATTTTCCTTTTCCAATGTCAGGCAGTGTCGCCGTGTCTCTGATACAAGTGATTTCATTGACTTAATAGTTGATTGTGCCACGGAAGTATGCAGTAGCCTAAGAGGTAGTTTTTAACAATAATGTTTTGCAGAGTCCAGCTGGTGTCTTCAATGTGCTCAGCTACCATGTGCTTTCAGCTGTCCTGCAGTCCTCTTTGTGTGCTCCCAATCCCATTGCCTGCTAAGAGGAGAAGCTTCACGAAGGAGTTGCTGTGCGGTGCCACTGGATTGTGGTGTCTTTGAGGCATTGCTCTGTGCCCCTGGGAGTTGGTGGGATATTAAATAGTGCATTGAGCTGCTTTCCTGAAAAGCAAGCAGGACCTAACAGCTCTCACACAAGCAATCCTCAGGACTTGTAGGTAAAAAGATGAACCCGCTTCATCCCACTCTATGTTAAGATGATGTTCATCTCCTAAATCAGCTCTTGAGTATCCTGTTGCTATAGGAAAAAAACACAGATTATGTAACTGCTTATTTTTCATGTATTTCCTGAATTGAACTCAGTCTGTGTTGAACTGGACAATATTCATTGGGAAGACATGGAAAGGAAATTTCTGTAAGGAGAAATTTGCTTATAGTTGATAGGCAAATAGTTCAGATAGACTGTGCTTAGTGACTCATGCAAAAGTCTTGAGGAGTCAATTAGACACACACAAACTAATGAACTGCAAAAAAAAGAAAAAAGAAAAAAGGGCTTCCCTCCATTAAATGCCTCTCTGTAATCATCAATATTCTTAAAAAGTGTAATGATTTCTTATCAGTGCTTGAATGAACCGTAAAACTACCTTTTGAAATATTGACATTTCCACAATTTTGAACACAAGAATATTTTCCCTTCCATATGGAAGTTGACGGGCCATTGTCTTGAAGTTTATTTTGTTCCTGTTGGGTATCATACTGTAACAATGCAAATAAGAAAAAAGAGTAACCTTGCTTTTTCCCTCAACAGATTGTATCAGATTGCTCCTTTGTTTCATATACTTTAGATTTTGAACAAAGGCTTAATCAAGGCGTTCTTCATGTGGGGTGTTTTATACAGGTATTAGATATCTTGGCCTTTGAAATTGAAATCAGATGTTTTCTGCTGTTTATGTTTGCTTTTTATGAGGATGGTTTATCAACATCTGATCTAAGGGATGATCTTCAGCTGGAGCAAGTCACTGTAGCTCAGTTAACATCAATGAACTGCACTGGTTTTACATATCCAAAAGTCAGGCCCCTGCAACACCTAATATCACAAAGGAAACTCTTAAAAACAAGGTAAGCTATTGATAAAAACAAGGTAAGCTATTGATAAAACCTGTGATGTGTATGTTGTACTGAGTTTTATTATTCTATAGTAGATTGTAAGTACGATCTGTTCCGGAATTAATGTCTACAGCTAACTGCAGAAGCATCCGTGGAATCATTTTTCCATGAGAAAATACTCTGCTATCAAATCTGAAACTCTGCAGAGTGCGAGGCTGACTTCTTCAGAGTCCCAAATCAGACAGAAAGGAATAGGCGGGTGAGGGAAATTCCACATATGTCAGGCAGATTGATATTTGTGGGGTAGAGCATTTCAATTTTTGCATTTGAAAATTCTCCTTTGTGTATTTTTTAATACTGTATTGAATTCTATATGAGAAGACAATTTAAAAATGTAAAGTGTCAGAAGAAAGCATTTGAAGAGATGTAAAGCATTTCTTTTCAAAATTTACTTTCATTTTGAAAGAAAAGTGCATTTTGAATCCTCCAAGTCTTCTCTGCAGTAGAATTTTACCTCCCCAGTCTGCTCTGTTAATGACACGAAATTGGCTCCCTTTTTTGTTTAGGCACAGAGCTGTTGGTCGCTGATGTCTTCCTGGGGGCAGTCTCTGTGACAGCCAAGGAACTAGGAACCTCCCGATGCCGCTATTACTTCTTCCTGCCCCCGTGCCAGAGTTCGTGGATCCCGTGAAGGTAACGCTGTAGTTGCTTGTCGGGCCACCTTGCAAACCAAACTACTGAAATAATGGTGAGATAAATAATATGTATTTTTTCAAATGTGTGATCACAGAAAACAGTGAACGCCTTAGACATACGTTAGTGGTCCCATTGTTGCCACCTTGGCTGGAATTTCCCTAGTAGAAAAAATATTTTTGAGGATAAAAATAGCTAGTGCAGACACATCTGTGTGTTTCTTATCTAGTCTGGACTAAGGAAATCTGCCAGTTTTCTGAAATCCTCATTTAATTGTAAGCATACCTTTATCTCTAGTTTGCCTATAACTACATGACAGGAAAATGCAAATCTTTCACTATGCTACAATTTAACAGCAGGTTTCACTGAAGCCTTACAATATTTATTAGGTCTTTTATTTATTGTCATTGCTTCCTTTTAAATACAGCATGGACACACACTGACACCTACACTGTATTTTGCTTATAACAGTAGGTGCAGATCATTTTCCTAAACCAGTAAAAAGGATTTTAAAAGGTGCTTGTCAGCTGCAAAGCTTTTTGTTGTCCAGTGTCAGCCACTGGAAATTATGTACAAACTAAAGTCAATGGAACAAAAGTTAATTATCCAGTATGGCTATTGTTATTATGTAGAGGAGCCAGCTCTTATTGATTAATGAGTCAGTGCCATGTTTGCTCACAGGAATATTAATATCTTGTGCACAAGAGAAGTCATTAAAATGAGCAAGGAAGACCTTGACTTTAAACTTAAAGTGCACGTTGCTCTAGTTATCTGAATGATTTTGTCAGGTATAGCATCAGAGTTATAAATTATTGAAAGAAGTAGTTATTGTAAAGATCGTGCACAAAGTCTGTTTTAAGCAAGTCGATACACTTCTCCCATTATGTTTTGCACAGCTAAAATTAGGAGGATTTAGATAGGCGGAAAAAGGGAGGAGGAGCTGGGGGAAGTGAGTTGGAAAGGGGAAATTTGAATGGAATTTGAATGGGGAAGTTGGAAATGACCCTGATATGTTGGTCTTTGACTCGCCTAATCCCTCGCAGCATGAGCAGAGTAACACGGGGACAGTGCTGAGCGGAGAGGAAGGGTGGTTGGCGCAGGCATGCAGCATGGGTCAAGATCACTCATAAAACTGACCGTATAGTGTTACAAATGGCCTGATAATAGTTAACAAGTAGGTTTTAAAGCATATTTTTAAATGTGAGTCTAAAACATTACCTCTCCTAGTATTCCCAAAGCAACCAAATTATGCACTGGAAAACCTGCATTACTGTTTTATGAAAATGTATGTTATGGCAGTATGAGTATAATAACACTTTACTGCAAATACAATTACACTTGTTTTTAAATCACACTCAAACCTGCAACTTAAAAGTCAGCTTGGATCTGCAAAGCTGAGACCTGGTGCTCATTTATACTAAGGCCACTCTACATCACTCCGACAGAGTAGAGGGATATTTAAGTTGCACCTAATTCACCTTTCTGTTACTTATGAACAGCCAGCCTAAAGACTTGGTATAAATGAGAATCAGATATGTAGCTTATCAAGAGAAAATATTAGAAGGGAATATAATTTAATTATAGAAATAAGATAAATAGGGGTAATATAAACAGTCTGTGCTAAGGGTAGTACAGGGTAGACTGAAGAGCAAACAGTTTAAACTGTAGCAAGGCAGATCTGGATTAGGAATAATTGCTCAATGGTAAAGCTAGAGAAACACTGAAATAAATTGTCTGGGAAATTATCATGTATTTAAATACATGCTAGAAAATTGTTCTGAAACAATTGGAAAAGATTGGGCTTTTCTGGAAATGGAGTCTGGAGACTTCTGGGGGTCCTTTCCAGCTCCATTAAATATTTATTCCTACTTCCAATACACTCCATTAAATATGGTTAGCCTGAATGTGTGATCATACTTTATGGTTTTCAGGATGCCTGTATTCTGATGATCTCTAGTTTATACACTTTTGTGCATGGGCCAAAAAACCATCCCATGTTAAACCATCACATGTTCCTCTTAAGTACGTATTATAGCTTGACTTTGCAAACTATCTGTAATACAATGTTTCAGCATTGCTTTTTTCCTTCTGAATCATTTCAATACACCTTTTAAAAGACATCTTAAAATTTTAAAAGACATCTTAAAAGAAGAAGACATCTGTGTTATCTGCATCTCAGTTACTTATTTTGTAATGATTTGGAGGGTTTGAGCTTCTAACATTATGTTCCAAGTTCCAAGTTGCAACCACCTGTAATTGACTTCACAGGAGCCATGGTGAAGCTTCTTCATAATATCTACTGCCTAATGTCTGAGTCTTGGAGGAGACTATGTGAGTTAGTTTTGAAACTTTTTTCCTCATGCCGGAGCACTAGCAGAGGATGTGAGTGGGTCATAAGGGATAGTCACAGCCAGGAATACAGCCTGGCTAGAGGGTTACAAGGTAGATGGGATTTGTCCTTTTCAGGCTACTTGCATCTCTGTTCTGGATCTGACTGTCCCAAACAGCTTTGCAATATGCAAGGATTTAGGAGTGGGACATGAGGGTGACAAAGGGACTTCTTTTTTTCGCTATCTGATTTCTTGGCCAAATGCCCTCGGATTTTCAGCAGGGGAAGCCGAGCGTCTTTCAGTGAAAATGGTTCCTACCTTTCAGGGCAAGATGCACCGTGGCTGCAAAGAGTGGAAAGGTGAGAACATGTCAGAGTTAAAATTACAGGAATATTTTATAGCAAGCCTAAATATAGGTTTGTATTCCTTTTGTTCTAGGCTGCAACGATGCTGAAAACTAGCACTTCTATCCTGGGTCTTAACTGCTCCAGGATGTGTGAGCACGTGTGTCTGTGCACAGCACCCAGGAGAACCCCACTCCTCCAGGGCCCCTGGGCACTACATTGATACAGTCTGGGCTGGAAATTAGTTCGCTGAATGACACAGCAGTTGCAAGGGGCAAATTCTGCTCTTAATTAGTCTGGCCCACCATCTCGATACCGATTTGTTCTAGCATTTCCCTGGCTGCTGATGAGCTGCTAGCCAAAGAATCACAAAACAAGTATTTCAATGCCAGTCACTACACCATAAAATAAGACATAGTCTCAAAGGGCACCTTTAATGTTCTTGAACTGCATTAAATATACAATTTGGGTAATCTGATGAATAAGTATTTGGAGTTGAATTTAGTTTACTTCTAGCTCTTAAATCTGTGAGTGTTTTTTTCCCACACTATTAACTTGCAAGAAAAAAAAAATCAAGAGAGACCTAAGGATTTCAATTAGCATCTTATATTTTTGCATTTTTTTAGGAAAAAAAATCCTTTAGATTTCTACAGAAATGTTTTAAGGGTAATAGATTACCTCCGAACCCCAAGGAAATCAGGCTTCCTGTGCCTGCCCGTCATTTACTGGAGTGGTTACTTATCTGTCAATATTTCTTCTGTTTTTTCAAGTCCCAGGCCTACTTGATCTTGTCCATTTGGCACTGCTGGAGGAATAACAAGTTTCTTCCCGTCATGCACCATTCTGGGATACATCATGACAGAGAAATCTCAAAGCCCAGGTCAATTATAACAGAAGATGTGTAGCACCTCTGCCCCCACAGCGTCTTCTGGGGATCCACTTGGCAAAATGATATAAAACTATTTCCGAAGACTTCCCATGATCTTGAACTACTTGGAACTAAGTCCCCAGCAAAATGTAAGGAAATCTGCATATCCACTGCTCTCGCCTTCCTGCCTGTTTAGCAAAGAGTCAACTATCATGTGTGGGGAGGGCGACGGAGGGGGCTGGAGCTGGCAGATTCCTCACCCTACGGTAATTACTTTTTAATTAGAATTCATTGAATACAGATGGATTCTTTCCGTACGTTCTCCCTCTGATGATTTTAATATTCCCCTGTCAGGGATTATAGGCAGTAGCTGACAGTGAGTTACACCAAGTAATCCTATAGCTGGTATGAACTTAAATAAAGTAACCAACTTAACCATTTGTCTTAGATAAAATATGATCGCCGTCCTCACATCTTTCTGCAGAGTCTGTCAGCAGCTTGTTGATGTAGTGTTTGTTTACTCTCGTTCCTGCAGGAGGAAATATCATAGTTCATGTATCAAATTACTGTAACTGGAGCATTTTTATTTAAAATAACATACAGTGATATATTTTCATAGTGTCATTGATTGATTTTTAGAACTTCTAATTTTTACAAGTATATAATCTGAATATCATTTATCCAAACGTACAGCTGTAAAACCTATGGTAACAGCTGATCTCATTATAAAAATCAGCACTTAAGAATAGAGCAGAGTAACTAAATCTGAAAGTGACTGGATATTTGGAGTATTTTGATAGAAATAAGAAAGATTTTTTTTTCTTTTTGCTGCAGGGCCTCTAAACACAATCTGACATATGATGTATTTTTGAAGTCAAAGTTAATAATTCTCTTTACATAAAAAATAAATACCCCCTATTGAATACACACTCTAAAATTAGAATTGCATATTTCTAAGTAATATACCTAAGGAAAGTGATTTATTCTAATGCAATAATGGCATAGATTTACAAAGCTTGAGTGATACAATGTTTCTCGTTATGGTTGTAAAATATTTGTTGCCACTGTGGGATTTTCTAGATCATTATTTTAAAAAAGGAAAAACCCACTTTGACAGATGAACTGGGGCCATTCTGAGCAAATCACAGATACTTCATATAACAAGGCCTCCAAAGAGGGGAGCACAGACTTATTACTATGGCAACCCAGATCAAAACACTATTTTAGTGGAGAGTTTCCAGTTTTACAATGCAATGATGATTGTTTATAGTACCATTGAAACCAGATTCAGCAAAGGTTCAAGAAATGAGCTGACAAGAGGAAAATCATTATAGATAAACTGGGGATACTAGACTGACATATTGTGGAATCTGCTATTATTTGATCAAATGATGAAATTGTTACACAAAGATAGATAAACAATGGTAGATGATACAGTCTGATGGGCTTCATTTTGTTAGTTGTGTTAAATTGTGCATTTGGCAGATAATTATTGGTTCAGAGTTGCAGGACACAAAAGCAGATTTAAAAATTTAAGAAATTACTTATCGTTGAGAAATTCTTGTCTTTTAATTCTCCCTTTATGAGCTTAAATTCTTCAATGAGTTTAAAGGTTTAAACTCTACAAATACTTTCCTTCTCTAATTTCCCAGATCATTTAGGAACTCTGTAAAACAACAAATCAGCTGGCATTTAGATGGCACCTCTGATGAGGAATCTTTCTAAGAGCGCATCAGGCTGCGCATGGGTAGTGGTTCAGTGCTTACAGCCTGTTAATCCATGAGATTTCTTGAGCCCTCTCTTGTCGGCGCCGCGGCAGGATGAAGGGCTTCTCCTGCTGCGATAGCCTCGGAGCAGCTCTGGGCTCCCTCCAGCTGGTTCCTGCCTGGTGCCTGCTGGCCCAGGCAGTGAGCTCTTTATTAAACCCCTTCCTTGCTCTCATGGTCCTCGTGGTTTCAGTGCAGGAGTCACAGCAGCCTCAGGAAACTGATCCTTTTTCTGCTCAGAATTATTTCTGATGACAAAAGCCGTGGATGAAGTTACTTGTTTTGGCATCTTGTCAAGTTTCTGCCAGCCTTTACCTCGAGTTCTTGAGCCAGTCATGACCGTTATCATCCTTACCAACTTTCTTGCTGCCCCACTTCTCCTCAACTTTAGCACGTTAATGTTTAAAAACCTAACCTCCTCTGCGCGTGTAACCAGGGGCGCTGTGATTAAAGCCTCTGTTCCCACAGCATGAGCAGGGAGAGCTCCCAGAGACTTCTCCAGAGACTGGCTCCCTGTGGAGGCAAAGCAGAGACAGAAGAGTTTTCTGTGTGAGAAGCAAAGTTGGAAAAAAAGAAAGGTAGATGAAGGAAGGGCTGGACTGACCCCAGCATATTTCCTGCATGTGGAAAAAATCTGATCATGCCAGAACATACCCCAGGCACAGGCCCTGCTGTTATAGGAAGGAGCGTGCTTTGAGCTTTGTCTCAGTGGGACTGGCTGATGGAGCAGCTCTGGGAGCAGAACAGTCCCAGGACCTCTGGGACAGCGTCTTAGCTCTCCCTCCTCCAAATGCTTTTGTCCATGGGGTCCTCAAGGTGAAAGTGGCTTAAATTCAGGGTACCCAGAGAAGTAAGAGATTTACTTATAGAAGGTTCTAAACATTGGGATGAAATGTTAGAGTGGATGAGATGTTTTCAGAGGATGATTTAGTATATACTTTCTGTATATTGTAAGTGGAGAGAATTTGCCTCCTCATGGAAGTTTGAAACAAAATTTTGCCATACATTTGGTATTTCAAATGATGCAGGAAAAACATTTTCTAGTGTAGTCGTACTTGGACCAGAATACAAAACACATCCTTTAGTAAACTGTGGAGCTTTAACTTGCTCAAATGACACTTACCCAACAAATCATTTTGAACTTGGTAGCATTACAGAGGGCACATCTTTACCCAGCTGATCTGTTGCTGAACAGTCTCTTTTTAGGCATTAAGAATACCCAGCCTTTTTTCAACCCCAGATATCATGTCTCATCCTTGAACTACATTTTCCTGAGTTTATGATGACCATTCCAAGGAAAATTAAGCCACTACATTAACATCTGAGGCGGGAGCACCCTTCAAAAATCCAGTCCACTAGAGCATTGATGGTATTTATTGCTCTTCCCTAATGCACTTGTATTTTTCCTGCCATGCAAGGAGTTTTTAGACATCATCATACAAGTATCAAGAGTGTGTTCTTTGTCCCAGCTCCTAAGAAATGGCATTGGCACATACTTAATCATGCAGCAATTATAATGTAAAGGACTTCCTGAAATACAGATCGAGTCTCCATATAAGCTGCGTTTTCCACAGATTCTACTCTTGGAGAAGTCTTTTCACACTCTTGCCTTTTTCATCTAACCTTGCAGACTTCTGTCTTCAGCCAAGAAACAGCAGCAACAAAAATGTGAGCACCTGTTCCGTTCAGCCAAGTACAGCACCGATGTTAACATCTTGCAAGATCATTGGTATCCTACATTATTAAACAAGTGTCTCCAAAATAATTCTGCTGGTGACAGAGCACTTATAAAATCAGACTCCTTTCTTCAAAATAGGGTCAGTGCCCTGTCATGTAACGTGGAGCATGGGCAAAGGCTGCTAGGCTGAGATTTGACAAGGGAGGACTGTGCTCGTCTTTGGAGCTCGCAGGAAGCAGATGACAGAAATGGCCAAGGTAGGTGTAGGTCCCCCATTTCCCCCCTTTTTTAAACTGTTACATTGATTATTGGATTTCTTGTGAATCTAGGAGCTCACCTAACAAAGAAAAGAATTTTTGAACGAATTTCTCTAGTACCACAGTGATGGCCATTACATAAGACCCCTCCTAGTCAGGGAAAAGAAGCAATTGTTTGACCAATCATCTGACTACTATAAGAGAGAAACAAAAAAGAGAAATTTCCCACTTCTCCTCTTGGTCATTTTCTTCAGTTTTATCTCTCAACACCCACTTGTAGCAGTCAGAATATCTTTAAAATTTTATCTCCAGCCCACAAAGCAAGTAAGACCTTTGTTTAACAGCAGCTTCTGGATACAAAATACCTCATAAATTTGAAATACAAATTTCAGAGGGCTGCCAAATGAGAATGCCTCTGCAAATGCAGCGGTGGCCATGGGGAACAGCAGCACAGAGCCGTGGCCTGTGTGGGTTTCTATCCCCATCAATCACATACTTGTTCATTTAACAAATAACAATGCAGACAAATAACTGCATAACCTGATCATGTCTGTGCTTAGAGTTAGCTCAGCTTTAGTTCTACCTGTCTCTTCTGCCACAAGATAATCTCCATCTCTCCCATCTATCAGCTTTTTGTAAGCGCTCCCCTCAGCTCTCAGTATTGTTTTTGGAACAAGCAGTGTCAGTGTCATTACTGGATGACTTACCTCCCCAAGTGATCTGAAGAATTCAGTGCTACAAAAACATGTTTAATGTTGGATAACTATTCACCTTCCCCAAGTGAATTTTTAATGGCTGGAGTTGCTTTCCATGGTGCCCTGACCAGAAGGAGCTGTTAGTAAGCCCAGCACTCTGTGATCTCCGTCCAAAATTTTCCACTTAACAGTGACAAAATCTTATGCAGTTTTCACTAAACTCTTCTCGGATTTCCCACTGGCTTTTAGTATGTGCAGATAATTCAGAATAAAGCCCCTTGTCATAGTAATATGTATTCTAGCGTAGCACGGAGGAGCTGTTTCACCATGTAAAAGCCATATTGCCAAGCTGGATTATGCTTTACCTGTCACTATGCCAGGAAACATTTAACAGGGAAGGAAAACAAGAAGAGTGCATGTGTTGCCAGCTATTCAATATAGGCCATTTACTATTAAACTGTAGAAAGGTGACGGAGTTGAAATGCACTCTGGTTGTCTTCTATGACTACTAGCAGAAAACTGAAAGGATTTGCACTATTGACCTACTGTTTAGTGCAGCTCATTTGTCCCAAACTTCCTCTCTAGGTTTTTATGGCTCGCTGGTCTTTTCTGAGCCTCAAGGTTTTTGTTTGTTTGTTTATTTTTTGAAAAGATTTGTACCTCCCCCAGAAGCAAGACTTTGGCTGACAGTCCAGTTTTCTGTGAGAAAGGACAGTCCAGGGGTCACGTCCTCAGTATTGAAGGCCTGAGCCTACAAATTGTGTATGTGAGACCCACTACTGCAGAAAGATTGGGCACAATGTCCACAGTCCAAGTGCCTTACAATCATGATGCTATTGTCATCTTGCCAGCTCAAAGTCCTGAGTTATGAACTGGTGCTTCCAATGCAGTAAATGATGCCTCTAAACACGGTTATTGCTAGTCAAAAGAGAAATACTGCAGCATCTGGAGTGGTCTAATTCTACCCCTTTCAGGGGTTAGCTTCACTCTTCAATTCTGCTCCCTGCTACAGGGGCTCTCTGTGCAGTTCATGTGAAGTAGTTCAGTGATGACCTTGGAGCTGGGCCTATAAGACAGGTCATCTGTTTAGGTAAGTGGACAAACCACTGGGCTGCAGTGCCTGTGGTCCCAGCATCTGATAAAACGCGTTTTGGCTTCCTATGAAGCAGAATGGCTTTGGCAGAAGGGATCTCGTTCGTTCTCTGCATAGCTCCCCTCCAGACAGCTGGCCACTTATGGAGGACATGCCCAGCAGAGGCCTGTGCTTGAATTCCCGCAGGGAGAAGAGGGAACCAGCCAAGATGCTTGCGAGTCTTGCCTCTCAGCAAGAAGATCTGGTGTAAAGCAACACCAAACAAGTACTGGTAAGTAGTTGTATATGTAAGCAACGGCATATTTATGCATTTTAATTTGTATGATGCTTTGTTTTTTAGTTGCTTTTCTAGTTTTAATTGTCTGACATATTTGGGTGCCTTGAGTGTCTGTTGGAGTGCTGACATGTACTGTTACATTGGACTTTTGGAGTAAAAATTCAAATCATGGGTTACAAAGTAGTGAAGGAACAGCTAGTAGAGAAGACCTCCACTAGGCTTTGCCTTGCTGAAACGTGAAGCTGTGTTGTTCACTTCAAAATGTCCTGAAGTCTGATTTAAGCACTGCAGTGAGGCCCATAGAGACAAATGATGGTTGCAAAAATGAGGTTGATGAGTATGGTGAACAGCCTTGTTATAACGTGATCTACTGTGATCAGGTGTGTTATTCTGTCACTTGAGCATGTGTCAGTGTAATACAGTTTGAATCCAGGGCACAAGGGGATAGAGGTGCACTTGATTTACAGTTGTTTCTATGTAGGAACCTTGAGTTACTGGGAAGAAAACATGAGCTAGGCAAGGTGTTGTACTCCAAGTGAGACCCCATGAGGACCTCACAGTATTAAAATGTTGGTGAGCATTGCTAAGTATGGCAACGTGGCAATTTGGGGCCTCTCTGCAGAGGCCATGCTGGCAGGGTACTGAGGGATCAGAGGGGAATAAGGCTGAGGGAAGAAGCTGATGCTGACAACTGTGTCGTGTCAGTGTTCGCTCTTTCCCTGCTGCACCCGTAAGGACAAATGAAGCAGCAGATTTGGCTGATTCTTCCTTCCAAGTACTTTGAAAAGATTCTTTAATTCAAAACAGAAGCTAAAGGTACAAATAGCATCAATCAGCAGTTCTATGTCCTTCTTCCCACCAAAATGGTGTTGTCTCACCCAGAATTATTTTAACGATCTCCCCTTTACTGGCTACTAAGTCTCCTCACCTCCAGCGATAAGATTAACTTCTCCCTCCCTGGGCTAGTTGCTAAGAACGGATTGTCCTCTTAGGGACCACAAGGAACCTGTGCAAGCAGGAAGGCTGCAACCACAGACAGGCAAAGGAGGGAGCATGGAGCAGGGACAAGAGGGTTTGCTGCTCTCTATTCATCTCGCATTCACTTTTGCAATGCACATAACTCTTTCTCTGAACAACATATAACATTATTCTCAATCATGCTACCAATAAAGTAGCAGGACTTCTTTAGCACCAGGGAAACAGTCATAGGTTCTTTAGGGCCTATCGTGGCATTCGAACACTTGGGTTGCTAATATGCACAAGGTAAAACTCCTTAACTGTCTACCCAAGGTCTTTGTAAGACATGTTTTATTGAGACACCTGTCTGGAGAATATTGCTGGAATTTGCTCAGAGGTTTTCAGTAGTAGAAAAGTTAATATCCAGGTTGTTAAAAAGGAACTGAGAACAAAAGCCTGTTGACTCTTCAAAGAATAGTGTGATTTCTGTACGAAAAGAAATACATGTTCTTGAAACCGCTACATGTTTAATATTAATATAAGTGTTTGTGGCTGTATTTGAACTGGCTTCATAAGGCAAGCTGTCCTTCATTGTCTTGAGTAGACAGGAAGCCTTGATGACAAGAATCTGATTAGAGCCAGAGAACAAATTAATACAAAGAAATACTGAAACTGTCTTTACATGCAAGGTTTTGACAAAACACCTGAACAGCTTGACCTGCATGGGAATGACTTTGTGTCAGGTTGATGCACTGTGTAACCTCTTGCCACATAGCTTCCTAGGGAAAGGTTAGAGTAGAGAGGAAGTTTCTGCTATTTTGAATGGTCAATCTGGAGAGCAGACCTCTGCACATAGTGTCAATGCAGGATGGTGCATAAGTGATACATTACTATGTAGTTACTCATCATGTCACTTAACAGGTAAGCAGAAAGCTATTTAGATCAGAAGAGTGGGTTTGTTGGTTAAACTCTCAAAAAATGGTGAATGTAAACTCTTTATGTTTAGATAATAGAGCCAATGGGAGGTAGATGGAGAAGAGTTCTCCACAAAGTTGATTTCATGGACCCACCTATTCCTGCTCTTGATGGTGCAGCCTGGAAGAGACACAGGTCTGGAAAATGTATGAAAATACGTATGCAGACATACTGAGTGCTTCTTTCTGGTTATCTGCAGTGTGCAGTGTTGGGAAGGAGTGTGTGGAGCCCTGGGCAGAGGACACAGCCATTTCCTCAGCAGACATCTCCAGTTGGAGCTGTAGTGCCCATGAAGAGGAAAGCCTGGTATGTAGGAGTTATCACATTTTCTTAACGAAACTATCTCTGAGATGAGTGTTTATTTGGAGCTATATAATATCCTATGCCATCCCAACCTCTTAAATATATCCTTCAGGTTTAAACTCATTTTTTCCAAGCTGAGTTCTGGTAGAGCTTTCTTTTACATATATCCAGGCAGTAGAATGTAAATCAAAAAATAATTTGTGTATAGACACTGACATGTAGAAAAAGATCAGGAAAACATCTGCCCTGAACAAAGGTTTAAGGAGCTATTCTTGTCTTGTGAAGTAGATGTGTGTGTGGCATGGGGCACGTTGGTGGCTTTGCCATGAACTTTGCACTGAGCTGGTGCTGTGGGGAAGGCTGGGGGGCGAGGGGCAGAGGCTGGCGCAAACGACCCCAAGCAAGGGGAGCTGCGTTGGGCCACCAACGCTCTCAGCGCCCTTGAGTGAGCAACTTGACTTGCTTGTTCCTTAGGGTGACCTTGGACAAGTCCCTTAAATTCCCTCTCCTCAGTCAGCCCAGCTGGTAAATTTGTTTGGGGGTGAAGAAGAACACCGAAATGACATTGAAAAGCAGGCGCTGTGCCCGTGTTGCCCTTTCCAGGGTAAACAAATCCTATCCCCCAACTGTCTCCCCAACCTGCTGTCAGGGGCTTTCAGCTGGGTCGTCTGCAGAGCCTCGTGGAGGAGCTGGGTTGCTACAAGGACTGCACAAATGGTGCAGTTGCCTATATAGATATATTTAGATGTAGGGAAATGTTTATTCTTCTCTCAAAATGTGTGTACAGTACTGATCACTGTATTATCTGTGTGCTTGCTGCTAATTAGCAATGCAAATGTAAAGATTCTTCTTCCTCTGTCCCTTTCCATAAGCAGCCAAAAATATATTACTTTTTTTCTTCTGTGGCCTTTTTCGTGGTAAAAAAAGAATAATGCTAGACATAATAAAGCCATGTATTCAGTGGAAGATTTAGTGAAAGATATAGTATTATAAGTGTTAAAGATGCTTTTTCTGAGAAAGGATAGCTTTATTCACTGGCTAACAGAAAGCATTAGTTTTACAGTTCAGGGTAGAAACTGCCATAATTCTGGTACTGTTGTTTCTTCTGGCGGAGAATAAACTCTCTCTTTTTTTTTTTTTATACCTAGAGGTGAGTTTTTACTCTTTCTCTTTGAATTACACTGGTGGTCATCAGAGTGGTGGTGGAACAAGAGCGCGATGTTGCTCGAGTACTTCAGATGCAGTTGCTCAAAGCACTGCCACTACAATTCAAAGCGAAGAGAGTAAAAGTTACGGCAGGCGCTCCAAAGTGGAGGACGCCGAGGTCTTTGTTTACTGTCCTCTTCCTCCTTCCCTTTGGGCAGCAGGCAGCGCTGACATCCGCGTTGCTGCGTGCGTGAAGTTCCCCCGCGCCGCGCGCGCCGCGGTAGCGCGGCCGGCGAGGGGAGCGCTGGGCAGCCCTTGCCCCCGGTGCACCTGGCTGGGCGCCGCACGGCCCCGTCGCTGCTGCACAGCCAGCTGGAGTGCAAGCACAAAGGAAGCTCCTGTCGCTGTTTGGCTTAACGTCCAACCTCAGCTTTCGTTCTTTCTGCAAAATATTCAGCGGGATTGTCTGTTTAATTATCTGTTTAGTCCTTACCACAAGCCACAGAATTATACTATGCGTGTATTCCTAGCAGGATATCTATATATAATAGGTTTAGGTTAAAATCGGAGATGCCAGTATCCGATGTTTTCAATAAATTTGTGCCTGGATCAGGAATTTGATGCTTTCGATCATTTGGAGCTCACTTTGTGTTTGTTTTCAGAAATGATTTCATGGGAAAATTGTACAATTTTTTGTGATATGATTATTGTAAAAGGCATCATGGTTCCAGAAAATTATTCAGTCCTTTTTCCTTTTTTTTCCCCAGGTGAAGTGTGGACTTTCTCCCTGTCGATATGAGTGTACACACTTGGCACACATATCCCAATGCGTATAAATAGTGTTAATTCTGTCAAGAGCTCTTTTGAATGGTTGAACAGGGCATGCTTTTTTTCTAATTTTCTTGAAATTTTATCAGATCAATTTCTTGGCTTTAGCTATGGTATGGGACACCTGAGGGGAGATAGGAGAAGATTCCTCTTTCAGAGTAGTGAACAGTATGAATTCTCCTCAGTGATATCTCCGCATATGAATCTATGCCTAATTTAAGAGAATTAGCTCTGTGCCCCCCATATGGACATAAGAGCGTCTCGCTGACAGTTTGTACGTGTGCAGAGAACTTTTTCCTGTTATTTTTTAAGACACTTTTTTTAGGGGATTAAAAACCCAACCTTTTCTTTAAGGATTACCTGAATATCTCTGCCATTTATGGCAGCCCCTTAGCAGCAGACGAAATTACATCACATCCACATGAAAAAAAAGCAAAAGAAAAAAAGCCCAGTGGAAAGAGTGAGATTAGACATAAACTTGCAAGCTCTAGTTATAATGTTGAGCAACAATACATGAACATACTGATCTGCTGCTGCTACTCTGGAGGAAGAACGAGGGTAAAACGTGTGAGAGAGCCGCAGTTAAATTACTCACTATTAGCCCCTACAGTGTGCTTCCAACCTGTGTTGATATATATATACAGAGAGAGCGAGAATGTCACAGTTAAATTTTTTTTACTAGTATAATGAGGAAAGAGACCAGCAGAAGAAGTTCCCCTGGCTAATTTTCTAGCCAGCAGCTACTGCAATGTTCCCACTAGGAGAGACTGGAGAAGTGAGAGTGATATAATAAATAATGACTGGCTCTGCTGATGAGGAGAAATTATCACCGTGCTTGGGGGATCCAAGGATGTGCTCACCCCAGACTGGTGGAGGGGAGGGGAGACGGGGCACACTGGGAAGAGCGTCGGGCCACAGTTGGATTAAAAAGAGTTTTGGCCTGAGTTTGGTCCCTGCTGCCTGCTCAGGGAGAAGGGGAAGGCACCTTCCCAAGCGGCATGTGTGGGGAGACACCACAGGAGCGCCATTCTGAGCTCCCCGGTTACATGTGGTTCCCAAAATGGAGGGTTAGGGCAAAGGTGGGTTCCTGACAGGCCTGTGGCCATCCGCAGGGGAGATGGGCTGGTCACTCGTGGCGAGGAGGGCCCATCTTGCCTAGCGTTTGCCGAGGCAATGGAGGTGGCCCTAGCCCGGCGCGGCCTGCTGCGGCCTGCGCCTCCAGCCCCGCTGACAGGCAGATCACAGGCCAGGCCACACTGACGGAGATGGTGAAAAAAGCAAAAGGAGAATTATGTTGTTCTTCTGTTCTATTGCTCTTCTGTATGGAGAGAGCAATGGCAGAAGCACTGGGGAAAATCCTGGCCTGTGGAGGCCTGCAGTGATGTAGGAATTTGCATCAAATAAACTTCGTCAGCCCCATGTTTTGCTCTGGATTTCGTTAAGAGAGAGACTGAGGATCAGGCACAGGATCTAACCTTAAGCCAGTGTTTGGACGCTGAACCAGGGCTAAGGCTCAGCCTCTGCACTGCTGAAATCTGGGAGCTATTCTTGTGAGAAACACGACAGAAATGGTTCAACTCTGCGGGCATAAAAATTAGGTACACATTTTCCAATCCGAAAGGGCTTTTCTTTAGCCAGATTAAAAGAGCAGACCAAAATAAAGTCGCATCTCTGCAGCTGAGCGCTGTGCATATGTCTGTGCATTTCTAGTCAAAGCTCCGTCTTGCGATGTGGCACTTGCCCCTGCAGGCAGACGTATTCCTTGGAAACATAAAGGTGCAGTTCAGAGGAAAGGTCTCTTAAAGGAACGAAAAGAAGTGTTACGGCTTAGCCCAGTGCAAGTTATTAGGCTTGGGTGAAGGGCAGCTGGGTAAGATGTAATTGCCTGCGATATCAAGGATGTCAGATCAGGTGGTCAAATAGTTTTGTCTACCCTCGGGTTCTCTTAATTAAACTACATGGAAAAAAGACTTAGGAGTGTTATCTACTAAAATCTCCTGACCTTCTATGGTGAAAATGTTGTGAGATCGGCTATTCTTGTGAGATTTGTGTTATTCTAGCAAAAATCTCCTTAGAAAGGCTTGGAGGATTGTGGAGCCATCTAAACTGAATCATATTGCTGCCTCGGCCTTGAATTGCAATCACTAGTTTAAGCCCTATAAGGCTAAACACAGCTTCTTCTCCCACTACTGAGCTTTCTCGGTGTTGTCATATGTGCCTTTGTATATACAGAAACAAATAATCTGGGATTTAGTATTAATTGATGTAAACAGATGTAGCCATCATGTAAGGAGTTGAATGCTCTATTTTTTAGACTATGTTTCAAGCTTTTTCAAGAAAGAAAAGCAGCACCCTTTTTTTTTCTGCGCCATCATGAAAATTTGCATGGTGAGATGCATTTCTCACCACAAGCCAACTGCAAATTGTATTTGAAATAGAAAGTATCAATTAAATGAGCCTTTCTGAACTGCTTGGTGGCAGCTGCCACGCTGCTGAATGTTGATGACACTTATGATATCAACAGATTCAGGCCCTCGCACTGGAGATTATAAAACACTTTCTAGCCATTTAAATACTGGTTTAACAAGCAGATTAAGATAATAATTTCAATCATTAAAGACAAAAACATTCACTGGGGAAACCCTTTCTCTGTGAGCATACTCAGAAACATCTGCACTGCTGCTGGCTTTGTCCAGCAATTTCCAAACCCTGCATAACGGAGGCGGGAGGCAAAACAAAATTGGTGCCCAGGGTCAGTGAGAGGCTGGGCTGAGTGGTCAGAGGAGCAAAATCACTGAGGATCCAGGCACTTGCTATGTTTTCCCTGTACACATATGAGCAGGGTGTGTTTCCAATGAAACAGACTTTCCTTAGAAAGTCTGAATATATGTTGCAGATGTGAGTGAATTTTGTTTTTTTCCAGCTTAGAAATGCTGGGCAGAAGTGAAAGACCTTGGATGGCCAGGGAAAGGCTTGAGCCTGGACCTGCAACCCCTCTGGTGAGCAGTGTGACCACCGTATTGTGCAGGGTTGTTTTTGTGCTCTTGTGTTTCCACTCAGTTTATAGAATATTGGATTTAAAACCAATGGAAAGATTTTTTGTCGTGAAAAGGTCATGAATATCTTTAGAGAACCATCCTTGCTTCCGGAGAACCTGCATCCCACAGGAAAGGGGAGATTGATCTTACTGTATTTGGTGCACTGAAAAATAAAGTTTTTCAACAAAACAAAACAAAAAAATTCACTAACCCCTCAACTATCTCCTGAGCAAATCCATCATTTCCCTACTACGTAAATTCCTTTTCCACATGATTTTGAGATTTTTGCGTAGAAAGCATTTCATGTAAATGTGAGGCATGATCTCGTGTGCCTGTGCTAACACGCAGCGTGTGTGCAATCCAGCGCCTGCAAAGTCTCAGGGAAAACATGACCTGGGTATTGCTTTTATGAATAGCAGATGCACTGCATTTTTAATATGAGTAGTGTGCCTAATCGTGTCTAGTGTACAGTACTTAGGTTAACAATATAAACTAGACCCTGAGAAATACAGCTATTGTAATCTTTTCATTATTTATCCATTTTAATCTCTCTCTATTAGGAGACTATGTATAATTTATTTTTTATTTCTGCAATGAATAATATAACTAAGAACTCCTTATATTTTGTATTTGAAAATTCTGTTTTAAAGAACTCTGTTGAATAACATTAGCTGTATTTTCCTTTCTTATATAATGAAAGTAAAAATAATATGCTAAGCTTTTGTACTGGAATGCATGTTAGAAAGGCCCTTAATACACTGGTATGCCTGCCACTCTGGAGACTAGAGAACTATTTCAGCTAAGCAAGCACTGAGACCTTGGAGTTGTACAGCCCAGCACCAAAGATGCTCATGCTAAATTGTTTGATTTCTGTGCTTATAAAATCCCTTTAAAATTTTCTTCTGCTCTTAGATTGCATTCCAAATGTGCCTCTTAAAACAGAGAGCTGTCATTGCTGCCATCAGAGCTGGCCAAGGGAGCCTAAAAGACATCTGGGTATGGGCTTTCCTAGCCCAAATGGCCAAGGACAGGAATAAAAAAATAATAATAATAAAAAAAAAAGCCACCCAAGTTTCAGTCCTGAGAGCAGCGCTCCTAAATGTGGCCCTCCTCTGGCCAACGTGCCCTAGAGCCCCGGCTGCCTTGGAGGGATCAGATCCGCGCTCTGCCCTGCACACTGCGCTGGTGAGTGCTCCGCTGCCAGCCTCTGCTCTCGGAGGAGAGCTCAGCTCTGGTCTTTGGGGCCTATCTCTGTCCCCAGAAGAGATGGTGGGCAGAGATGCTCCCCAAAGCCTGTCCATCAGAGTGCCTCCTCTGCTGTTACCGTCATGCTCACGGGTCTGTATGTCTCCGGAGAAACAAAGCTGAGTAAAGGAAATGGGGAAACACTGACCCTAGGGGATTAAAGGAATGGTGCAGCCTATTATATTTGAGGCCTGTTGATCTGGAGATGCATATATTACAAAATTAATGCAGTATATTGTGTGGTTAGCTCCCCGCCTTTCAAAATTCTTCACATGACCACGAAGAGCCAGCATTGGTCCTTCTTAATTCAGGATTAAAGTTCTTCAGTATGGAGCAATTTAATTCCTCTGCAGTCTCCCCGCTGCCCTCCCTCCTGTACAGTCTGCAGCAGCAGTCATTACAGTAATGGAGAACAGCTGTAGAGTTTAAGCAAAAGCCAAGAGGTTTGGACACCAAATAAGCAACCCTCGGTGGTCCCTGTTTCATGGAAGGCAAGACATTGTGCCTGTGGATGTAAGGCCCTGGGGTGGTTTTAAATTAGCCTAAGACTGTGCTTCCGCGTGAAGTTTGGCTGCAAGAACAGTGTGGTAAAACACATATTACCACTTTCCTACATTATAGTTAATCACTATTTTTTAGAACAGTTAAATTGCCTTCCCCTCCCAGAGAATAATTACTGCTATTTAATTGTATTTATAATTTAGTATACACCTGAAAAATATGCTGTAAAATATCAAGGGGGTTCCCTTTAATACTGGTGTTCCATTTACAAACTGTCACATTTATAATGCGTCTTTAATCTTCTGTGGTCTGCTAGAATTTTATATTAAAGTCTGCTTTGTGCTTTAAATATTAAAGATTCTGCAGTACTTCAAAAGGTGATAATGCCTGATGCTCTGGTGGTGCTTAAATCTCAACAGCTAAATATATTGAGGAATGTTCGGTGGCCCTGGCTTAATTAAACATGTATGTGTATTTTCAAATGCAATCTTTTTCTGCTTGTTAGGTTTTTGACAAACCTCCAAACAGGTCCAGGTGGAACAAAGCATGTAAACAAGCTTGTGAATGCAAGCTTAAAACACTCAAATTAGCACCTTCTTACAATTAATATGCAAACCCTGGGATCTCTGTTATTGATAATGCCATTTAATATTATTTGCAACTGAGCCCTGTATTCTAGTCTTTTCATTTTTCTAAACTATGTCCACTTTAATTATGTGAAAATATACTGTTAGAG
>JAVCKT010011656.1:29341-34341 GCA_032273925.1 Rhynchotus rufescens
CCTCTTGGTTAATTCCCTTATTGTGTCTTCCCAAAGCCTGGTTTGGAAGTGCTCTCCTAGCAGGTGCAGGTGAGAGAGCCACAGCCAGGAGGGAGCCCTCTCCTCACCTGCTGCCACAGGACATGGTTAGTAGCATCAGCTTTTTTGTTTTTGTTTTACTTTAAATAATGTGAGTATAATTGCCCTTTCTGCAGTATCTGCTCATGTAGATTTCTAGCAACAAAAGAATGTTTCAGAATATTTTTATTCTTTTCAAAACATCAGGAGGTCAAAACTGGGCAGCCCAAAAACACACAGAGCTTGAGACCAATGGTTCTCCCCCTCGGACAGCCACTCTCTTTGGCAGGCTTGCTGATCTCACTGCTGCAGCCCACAGAGTAATTGGTGCAAGGGAGAATTAGGATCTCATGTTTATGCTGTGCTGCTTTTGCTACCTTGAAATTAGTCCATGTCCAAGTTAACTGGCCTGCCCTTTCTTTTAAAAATTTGCATTGCTAACTGGAGGTTTCCTGTTAATGAAATTGCCTTGGAAAAGATGCATTTTCTTTTAAATATGTGTATGAACACAGGTATACCATGCATATGCACATGAAGTGATACATATATCAGCTACATATATATATATGTGTGTGTGTGTGTGTATATATATATAATCAGCTCCAGACAGATCTGGCTGTATATGGGAGCATTCCCTTCCACTGCTGCATAAACAGAGATTGGCCATAATTTGAACAGGGAAGGAGATATTCCACACATGAATAGATACAGGGAATTATTCCATTTATTTTAAGGCAAATATACAGCAATTGTCTGAATACATTTGAAATATGATAAAAATATCTATTAATGCATTGAAGAAATGTTCTTTTATAATGTTGTAATAGGGAAGCTGAGGGTAGAAACTGAGGAAGCTGAAATAAAACTACTGCAGTTTTGTAGGTGAGGCAGTGCTAGCAGGAAATGGCAAGCAGCCTATAGTTATTATAATACGTAGAGCAAAGCAGCAACCATACACAGTGATAGACAAATCTAAATTAATGATAGTGATAGCTTGGGTGGTGTGGCATTTTAATATAAATTTACTTTACTGTAGAGAAATTTGTAAGAATATTATAAAACAGGTGAAATACCAAAGATCATATATGACCAACAATATATTTTTTATAGAAACAGAAATATGAGTTGGGATACTGCAGAATCATATGTCAATTATTAAAGAAACTATTTTTAAAAATTTTAGCAACATATTAAAAACCTAGTAGTTGCTTTTGGCAAGCATATAACTGCTACAATTTTAAATCTGGAAATAAAAACAACCTTTGAGAAACCAAATCCACATTTCATTTTTGCATATTAATATTCGCCTGTTCCCTCTGAATAGGACTGGTTAGATAGTCGTCATTAAGTCCCCGCGAGTAAAACTGGTGTGTTTCCCTGTTGGGTTCCGCATGTTTCCACGGTCTGTGACCAGTACCTGTAATTAAAATGTCGTCCTAACAACATCAAGGTGCAGAGAGTAAAGCAGTCAGTTCACCTCTGCAACTGCACACTTTACAGAGCTCCACACGCCCTCAGAAAGGGAAGCTCGTAGAAACTGTCTCTGTGATCTTTAATGGATTTTTAAAGATGACAAGAAAGGAAATGGGAAACTAAAGGAATGGAAGACATAAATTCCCTGAAGGTGCATTCTGAAGTAAATCAGAGCAACTGAAAAAGTGAACTCTTTGAGCCCTGGGATATCTCCCAGGTTTTTCAGCTGGACACTTACGGCTCGCAGGGTCCCTGAACACCTCTGCTCTGGGCATGCTTTGACACAGCAAGTCACAGGAAGATGAACAACATCACCTGAAGTGCTGTTTGAGGGGCAGAAAATTGCTCCCATTGCACACTGTGCTGCCTTCGCTCTAAATCACATGACTTATTACAACCTTCCCTTTAGAAAAGTGCCATTTAGGTATGTTAACTTCTCCAGCGGTAATAGGCACGTTTCCCTCCTTATTTCCGAAGCAGCTAAATGCAGTCAAAGAAAGAGGTGAAGATCAGTTTTTATAAAATCAAACACAGGCTGTTCTCAGGGCTGTGGTGACACAAAGACTAAATGACAATAGGCAAGAAAAAGAGATTTAAAAGGCATTCTATACCACCAAATAAGTGTTATTTAAATATTTCTGTTTCTGTAAAGTGGTAGGGGCCAAAACATGGTCACAGTTTCCCTTCCAAAGATATAAGGCTATATGTTTTGTAGTTCTCGAGTAATAACACAGGCTGGCGCTGAACACAGTTAAATTTTTTGCGGGGAAAAGAAATATATTTTTTTAACCATTTGGTGAAATCCTTCTATTAAAAATTAATCTAATATATAATTATCTAGTCAAATAGAATTTGGATATTGGGTTTGCAGGCAAAATTACCATGTTAATCCACAGTCTTAATAAAAAAATAAATTTAGTATACACAGCAGCACACAAACGATATATTTTGGTGAGCAGTGATTTTATGCAGACAAAATTCAATCTGTTTTTCTACGAGTTGGTAGCAAATGTATCTCCGATAACAAATGCAGTACCGCATAGCTCCTTCCACCCTGGGAATCTGCCCCTCTTCTCAGGAATTTGCAGGGCACAAAGGACAAGACTTTTTATCATGTCTCAGGGACAAGCAGGACCTGACATTGGACAGAGCAGCCCCTGGTGTGTGCGGGGCTGCTCGGCGGCCGCTCACGCAGCGCCAGAGCTGCGCACTGACACGGCGAAGGAGCTGCAGCTTCAGAGCACCTCGGATCTGCTCAGTGTCCGTCCTCACTAAATGGAAAGCCAGATTTAAAAATTGACCTCTTGCCACCTATTTGTCTGTAGTCTGTTGGTAATGAGTTTGATTAACTCTTGAGTTCCAGGGTAGCACTGGAGAATGGTAATTGCTGCCTTTTTTTGTTTGTTTCTCATGTGCAATATATTTGGTGCACATATCTATCCTATAGTGTTTCCTGTAGAAACTTCCTTATGGAGAGTGAATAGATACAGATAAAAATTTAAACCAAGGGTTGTACTTGCTAGTATTCTGATTATATAACACATATACCAGAGCAGTGAACTCAGACCACTGGGTTCGAGATATGATAGTCTGGCTTACTTGTCTGATGTAGAGGGCAGCAGGCATTGATCCTCTAAACATGTTGCATTTCCCTAATCAACCACAATTTTACAGCCATAAATACTGTCAGTCAAATATGATAAAGAGAAACATTTTCCTTCCTCTCCTGCATGGTGAATCATTGATTCTGCTTTCAGCTGTGGGCTGATGACCAGCTGAAAACCATTTATATTATAAACCTGTTTTTGTGGCCTGGAAAACATTTCCAAAGCTCATATTCTCCTACTTGCCTTTCAGTAAAATTTGTCTTGGATGGGTTTTTAAAAATCTGAATTGGATTTGGGGAGTTTTTTTTAAATATAATTCATTGTCAATACAGAATGCAGCTCTGTAACCTTGTAAGCGGATAGGACTCGAGTGCTTGCTGGAAGTGAGTGCAGGATATCTCACTGGAGCTGAATGCTTGGGCAACAGGCACAGCAGTTTTCTCCCTAAAATGTGGTTGCGAAGGCGACAGTAAGTTTGGGTACTGTTCTGCATTCCTTCTCCTCTTCCATGTGAAATAAACACAGTTTATCGCTTCCTAGGTGCAGGATCTGTGCTCTGCTGGAATATAGAAGCTTCCCCAATAGAAGCTTCACTTGAGCAAGGGGCAGAAGATCAGACCCTTAATCTGCACACCTGTCTATGACAGCGGGTTTTGTTTTTATTCTCTTCGTAGCATTAGAGCCCTATCGATTAATGAGCATATCTGGAGACCTGTGTAGGCAGGAGAAACGAGAGGAGATCATCACGTACTGCCTGGAACTGCACAGGGGGAATGGCAATAACCATAGCCAGAATTCAGGGTAAGTGTCGTAAGAACCTGTCTTAAATCATGTGCAGCTCTTCCTCGTTTTCCCTCTTCCAGCTTTGTGTTTCTGCCTTTTTGTGCATCTCTCTCTGCCTCTCCACTGGATCGCTAGGAAAAACAAACCGACCGACCTGTATTTCCTGTCAATCCCTGTTGCACCTTTGTGTTTAAAGAACCCCGATGTAATTAATTAATTCCCCCTACACACACCAGGTAATCACTTGCAGAGAGAGTTAAAAAGGAAAACATCTCAGTGTCAGGCAGTTTTTTCACATATGTTATCATTTTCATATTCGAGTGTACTTTTTTTTTCCTGGTGAAATGTGCCTCGTATCTCTCTCCGACTGATTTATTGGATTGTCGCTTTTGTTTTTCGTTGGGGGGATTATGCTGGTCATTCTAGGGGAAGCTGTTGCCTCTGATCAGAGGTACATTTTTACAGCTTCAAAACACACTAGGATTCGCAACTTGTAAACGTCTCTGATTCTGGGTTTTCTTTTAAGTGCCTGTTACATTGCAGAAAAGGTAATAGCAATTCCAGAACTGAAGGAAAGAGAAATCTTGCTATGTATCAGCTGGCTGCTGCCTTTTAGACTTACAGTACTTAATTGCATTTACAATTTCCTCAGATTTCCAACTATTTCTGTCAGATTTGCTTTTAACTCACTACAGATTGTGTGCATTGACTGTGCAACAACCTCACTCAGAGCTGAAATATTTAATCACTACCCGTGGATAAATGTTTTCATACTTTATACTATGTTGTTTAGAAGTGAGGCATATATAAGGAACAAAAAATCTGTCAGTATGCATTTTCTATTGGAATGTTGCATAGGTTTTTAATTGGAAAATAGGCTTTTAAAAGTAATCATAGCTGAAGCCTGGAGTTAGGAAGCGAAGCATATTTTTGCGTGATTTTTCCTCTTAACATAATGAACCTTTTTGTGTCTGTCATGGAAAACATGGAAATTTCATTCTGTTCTCTGTAACTATCTTCACTTAAATGTTTTAGGTTCAGTTGCTTTGAATGGTTTGCAAGTAACCTAAAGGGCTGTGT
>JAVCKT010011656.1:36841-42040 GCA_032273925.1 Rhynchotus rufescens
GGGTCTGGCCCTGTGCTCCGTTTGTGCCCCGGACCAGATCCGTCCCAGGACCGGCCTGGGGGGAGCGGGCCCAGGGCAACGCGCCCGCCCCATAGCAGGGTCTTGCAGGGCCCCATGGCTGCACAAGGCTCTGTGGCATCAAGTGCCCAGCAGCAGCTCCCAACGAGCTGGAAAACTTGGCAGGCCCAGGAAATCCGGACACCATGAGGTGCCGCTGGCCCTTGCACGAGGAGGGGGTCTCTCTGCAGGAGTGTTTGGTTGTAACGTGTTTGCAAACATTTCCTCCTGAAAACCTGCAACTCTCTAGTGAAGTTCTGAACAGCTGCTTTTCAGAGCTGTGGACAAGCACAGCACTTAGGTTAAAAGTTATGCATTTCTTGCATGTGACCGTGATGAAGGTATCTTTATTAGCTGCTTATTAGACATAAGATGGATACAGATGAATTGGACATGGGAGGGAAAATGTTTTCCCTGTGCTGCCTGACTCAGTGGGATTCCAAAAATGTTGTTCTGCATGGAATGAACCCAGATTTCCTCTGGGAAAGAAGGGTGGGAGAGAGAGTGAGGGGAGCATGTGGGAGCGCTTAGGCAGTTAATCTGATTTCAGCAGGGAAAGGATCAGGGCCGGTCCCTGAGCTCAGCAGGCTGCTCTGATCCTCAGGACATCCTCTGATCCTCAGGACGTCCAGTTGGTCTGGGGCCCACGAGAGCCTCTCCCGTAATCCCGCCCGTTTTGGCCTGGCTTTCTCGCCTTTGGACATCAGCCAGCTGTCATTAGTGCTGCTGTGCACTTACAGATGAGTAGGTTTTATTCTTAAACCAGACAGGAAAAGATTTGGTAGCTGGGAAGCCAATGCTGGTTTTCAGTTCCACCACGAGCTGAGTTACCCCGATAAAGGTACCCTCGGTGATGCTGATGCAGGTCTGGGAACAGCAGGATGCTTCGGGGGAAGCAGCTGTGGTTCTGCTCTTGGTGCTGGCTGGTACCGCTCCACCAAGGCACTTTGGTTCGGCCCGTTGTGGTAGCCCCACCATGGAGCAGCCGCTGCAGCGAGGAGATGGACAGCGCTGGAGCAGCTACGGCAGCCACGGAGCCGACACGGAGCCGAGGGGAGCAGGGCTGCTCGGAGCCGGCCCGTCGGGCCCGTTTGCAGAGCGCAAGGCCTCCTCCTCCTCAGAGAGAGGCAGCGCTTTGCGGTGCTCGGGCAGGAAGGCAGCGCCCTGTGCAGGTGCTGGTGATCCCCAGCAGCAGGGCGAGAAACCCGGACTCCTGACGCATACCCGCAGATCCGGAATTAATCAAAAATATGCAGCGATTACTAAAACAACATCGCCCATCGTGCACAGGCTTGATGGCTTGCTGTCTCCAGATGGACATTACTTACATGGCCAGTCATTAAAGGTAAACCATATGGCCTGGCCCTCCCCTGTTGTACATTTCTCTTGGATGTCAGTGTCTAAAATGCATTTGCAGTGCTTGACTGGAACAGGGGTAGGAGTCTGTCCTTTCTACCTTAAAAACATTTTACCAGGCCACATGGTCTAGCAGGCTGCATGAAAGCAGATTCTGCGCGTTCCCTTGCTCTGGGTCTCTTGTTGTAATTCCGCTCTGCGATCTCCACACGATGCCATTAGAGCATGTAAAATTTAATTTCCATCTCATCAGTGTCAGAAGCTTATCAAAGATTGCCTGCAAAAAGAAAATACGGTGCTACCGGGTGAATCCAGAGCATATGGGCATAGCATTAGTCACCATGGCCTCCCCAGCTCCTCGAGCCATTGCCAGCCAGGAGAAGGGACATGTCATATACTTTAAAGGCAGACGTGCCTTTCCCGATATGTCTCCTGATGATGAACACCTCTGACTGTAGCGAGGCAGGGCCAGTCAGAAGCAAGGGCTAATTTAAGTCTGAGGAGCGGGCTCGCCAGCACGTGCTGCCGGGGCCGGCCTGCAGCGCGAGCGGCAGCGCGGCGCCCGCGGCAGCGGCACAGCGAGGGTGACAACAAGCAAACCGAGCGGGGATTTTCCCTCTCCTCAAACCAGCCTCTCGTTCCGGCCTTAACGTACTGGAGAATGACACATCCCTTATCCTCTTCACACCACGGGGTATTTTCTGTTGGCTAAACACCATAAAGGATGTCGTTTTCCTTAACCATCTTTGTAATCGCAGATAATGAAGCCACTGGGCACGTATTAGAATTAGCGGTAGCTGCCCGGAGTCGACATTTCTGCCCTGGTTAGAATCCTCCCCTCGCCATGGAAGAAGGGGCGACCAAGGGGCAGAAATGGGGCTCAGCAGGAGAGGGCGGGAGCGGCGTTTCCCGCAGGCCGTGTCCCAGGGAAGGCCCCGCTCCCGGGCCTGCGTGCCCTGGCCGCGGTTAGGCCTGGCAACTCTTCCCTGCCCATTTCCAGGCTCTCCTCCTCGTCCTCCCACCGCAGTGGCGGGAGCCCGAGGTCCCGGAGCGCGGAGCAGCCCCGCAGAGCCCATAACGCTGCTCTAGGGCGGTACGGCGGGAAGACCTGCTCCCCGGAGAGCGGCCGCTGACCCCGACATGGAGCGCCGAGGGTGTGTGACCCACGGACACGGAGCCTTTCCTGCCTCGATTTGCCCTAAACCTGTGGAAGAAGAGGTATTTCCTCCTGTCACACCTTGAGGTACTGACTTTTCTCCTCAAGTTTGCCTTGGCTACATTTCTTCTTTCTCTGGACTCCCACAAAACCCATCGTCCATCACTTTGTTGCTCTCATTATTAATAACCGTATGTACACAAACATAAATATATGGCAGTTTCCTGCCTCCCACGAGTATGAAGAGCAGCAAATATATCACTTCCTCCCGGAGACACCAGTGTTGACAATCTGTTTGCTTGATGATGAAACTGAAAGTTTCCATCCTCATGTTTTATGCCCTCTGTGGTATGGACTTGTCTTGAATTATGTTCTTTCTTCACCCCTCTCTTTACTCCTTTAGACGATCCTTCATTAGCTGCTGTGGTCCCCACCGGTCACTCTGCACCACAGGAACAGCAGGTGCTGGAACCTCCTCCTTTGGCATTTCTGTCTGTTCACCTGCCCCTGGCTAACTTGCCACGTTTATTTGGCTTTGCTGCAGAGAATATATAAGAAACAGCTACCAGAAGCTCCAGCTGTATTTGTGTAGAGCCTCTCTACAAGCTAATGGTAGGTTTCTAATAGTCTCTTTATATAAAAAGGACTTTTTAAAGCCATTGCTATATTAAGTTAATAATGAAGTACTTGTTCAGTAAATAGCCACGCAAAATATGTCCTTATGAAAGATCTTTGCTGATTTTATTTATTAAAAAAAAAAAAAAAAAGTTGGAGTTCAGAAATTAGTTGAAACATCTTTCATAGCCTTTTCTTTCAGCAGTGACATTCAGATTTCCTACGTGTTGCGTTTTGTTATGACAGATTACCCTGGTCATGAACAATATGTGCAAATACAAATCTTCAGGATTTTAAATATGCATTTTTCTATGGAGGTGTTCTGCAAATAGGATAACTAGAATGAAATGTTTTGCTCCCTGTGGTGTGGGAAACTTGGTGCTTTGAAAAGTGAGACCCAAAGTGGAGGAGGTATCACCCCTTGCACCAGATGCGTCTTGCGATTTAAAACAAAACACGGTCCCTCAGAAGGAGAGTTTTGCTTATTTATGTGCGACAAAGCATCCAAAGGCAGTAGGACAGAGTGAATCGGGTCATATATGTGCAGTTTGGAGTTGGGCTTGTTGGAGGCAGTAGTTGCTCTGTCCAGCGCTTGCTAAGGCGCTGCTGCTTGCAAGGCAAATATTCTGTGCGAGTCGTTACTCAGTTTGTTACAGGCTACGGACACATAATAAAAAATGACTACAGTAACATCCTGATGATAGTCTCCACACTGATCAACTGCAAATGATCTGATTAACAGTCAGCTGCTGATTCCCAGTTTAATTAATCCTGATGGGGTATTGATGCGCTGCAACTGTTTGTCCTAATAATGAGTTTTGAAATTAGACTGCGACAAGCCACTTAGACAGCTGCCAAGGAAAATAATCATTTAAGAACGCGAGCGACGAAGACGACAGAGGAGGAATGGCTGCTATTTGACAGAAAATTCACATGGCTGTGTCACATGTGTTTTATTTTTACATTTGGAGCGCATTAGCTGTACCAGCAGTAAATGGTGACTGCGAGACGCAGAACTAGCTTTACAATTAAGAATGCTACTTCTCATCAGTATGCAAAAGCTAAACATGAAACATGAAGTGTGTTAATAGCAGAATATATGTAGCTACAGACCATTGAACAATTTAGGTCAGTTCTTTGCAATGTTTAATTAGACTAATATATCTGTTTGCAATTAATAACAGATGTGACAAGCTAATGTGTCCATGTACTGACAAATTAACCTTTGCCCATCAGCTGCTCGGATCTGTGAGAAAAGTGCCATGTTTTGCCTCTGTTCAACTGAACCTAAATAAAATTGCAAGATAATTATAAACATAAATGTTAATAGAATGTGCTTTCCATGGGAAGAATAAAGCAAAGGAGCGCATTTCTCAGCCAGGCCATCATACCCTATCTTGCCACGTGACAGAAACCGCAGATTATTTTTTTCCATTTGTCTCAGTGCAATTAGTGTTTGGTTTGACAGACATGAGGCCTCGTGGCCAATGGACCTGGGACATACCAGAGCCCCCACATTAACAGCCAGGCTCAAAATGCCTCCGTGACCACTCGGTCTTTGGCTTTATTTGCAAGCAAATGTGCCCTGGGTTTATGACGAGCCCTGCCGCTGCGGTGACGTGGCAGACGCGTCCGTCACAACCTGGGCTGAGGCCACCAGCATCTTTCAGACAACTAATAGGAGCCCCGGGCGGGTGCTCTTTGCATTGCCACTGGGACCACTGCCTCTCGTTTCATGGGCATAGATAAATAGGGTATATATGTCTATGTACACAGACAAACACATATGCATAAGTGTCTATATACAGAGATGTGCATCCGTTATTTATAATGAAGTTTTTCCATATATTACTGTACCATGCAGTGCCAATTCCATGGAATGGCTATTTACCTCTAGATCTGACCTAAAGTACATCCCTATTGTGATTTTGTTGGTAATTACAGAATAAGATGTCATTTTACATTTTAACAGTGGGCATAGCATTTACCCTCAGTGTATGGCTACTTTAGCATAA
>JAVCKT010011656.1:42050-60875 GCA_032273925.1 Rhynchotus rufescens
AATACGTGGGCAGCCATATAGTTTCAAAAAAAAATTTTTTTTTTTTTTAGAGCAGGATTTGAATGTGGAATATGTTCAAGGAGAAGCTGGGCAGAAGACGAGGTTTTTTTTTTGGTTGGGGGAGGCTGTTGAGTTGAAATGTGTAGTTAGGATGATAGACTTAGAAATCTGTAAAAACTAATGGGAATCAGCCTGTGGAGAAGTTACAGAGAGAATATCTAACTGCGCTGTTACTGGCAAGGCTCAGATGTGGCCCAAAGAAGCTGATTCCTGGAAACACGCACTTAAACATTTTACATGATCAGTGGGACCACTGAAATCTCAAGAAACGGCTTAATTAAGATTTCCAGGGGGAGGTTCAGAAATACTGTTAAAACCTGGGAATCCAAATTTCTTTGCTGCTTTTTAATCACTTTTGCACTTCTTATAGATTCTTCATTGTACTGACTAATGCTCAGATATTTAAAAGAAATAGTGATTGTCCATAACAAATTAAATATAAATAACAGGACATTAAAAATATTAGGTAAACATTATATGAATTTAAATAAAACATCAAAAGTAGATTAATACTTGTTTTCCATTTGTCCTTCCCAGTGCATCAGCCATCTCATTCCATCACTGTTAATCATGTTGTTAGTTTTCTAGCGGTCCCACTTGGCAGAAATTTTGCATTTGCAAAAATTGCATGGAAATCTGTGACTTTTCCTATATGGAGAACTGAATTCTGAATGAAAGATTCAAGCTTTTTAGGGCATCCACAGTTAATGCAAATACTGTGTTTATTCTCCAATTAGTACCATTTATTACATTTTTCATGACCATTTTACTGTCTTTGCATCAGCTTCCTTTGAGCCTTTGCAGTCTAAGAGCGCCAGTCTACAGCCATCTCTTAGTTCTGTTCACTTCCACTGGAATTCCTTCTCAAGGAAAAGTTTCATGAGGAAGTCAAACGTCCTGTCTGGTTGGAGCCAACGCTGATCTTTGCATTAGTCCATGGCTATGACCTTCCTAATTATGTTCATTCACTAATGAAGAGTATTGTCTTCAGCACTCTTTTACAACTACAAAGCTTCTATGAAGCAACTTCTGTTGCTTAGGCGTTTGTTTGTTTTGCTATTCTCCATGTCTGTCCTGTAATTAAAATGTAGGATCCCACTCAGAGAAAAACACGAGGAGCTTTCGAGTCCTGCAGCCTAGAAGCAGGAAGACGCCTCTGATTTACCTGTTCTCAGAAGAGTTCCCGGTGGCTGGAGTTTGTTGGAAGTGTTGTGGGATGTGTCTGCGGGTGATACATGCCTGTAGGCCGGGCTTTGTACTAGGACGCCTTGAAACCCACTGTGCAAGACAGCGCGGGGCGCCCCGAGGAGCAGCCCCGCTGTGCCCGAGCAGGAGAACCTCTCCTGTGCTTCTGTGTGCACTTCCCACTAATGCTATAGTTTTGGTCCCAGGACCAAAAAGGCAGGGTTTATCACATCATACCTGAGATCAAATAGTATCAAATTATCTGCACTCTGAAACTAGCATCAGGATTCAAGGGAAAACTCATAAAAAGAAGGCAACATTAAGACACAAAGGAACTATCAATTACGTGTGCTACTGCTCTCTTGGACACCTTCTGCTTTGTGCTGCTCAAAAAAACACATTAGGACTAGATGTATATTGACATTCCTTACCCAAATAGGTGTCAAGAGGTAAAACATCATTATCTTTCAGCCATAAAACTACAGCATCCACCTGTTTTCTCTCCTAAAGGTCAGCTGCGCGCAGCGCGAATGTGCTGCCCCTAACACGAAAGCCACATTGTCATCAGCATTCAGCACCATGGCTGCAGAGTAAAGGGAAACCAGACAGACACATGAGAAAGAGGAGATAAAAAGAGAGCAGAAAGCAAAACTAAAATGCCTCAAGTCTGTGCTGCAGACTCGCCCTCCCTCGCTAATCGATCGTCCCCCCGCGTTCCCGCAGCCAAGCCACCGGCAGGGTCTGCACGTAGCCCTGCAATGGCAAAAACAGCCCGGCACAGCCGCTGTGTGCAGGTGACGGCGGCAGGGAGCTCTCCCTGGGCGGGCAGTGCCTTGCAGGCTGCTCCGGCCGCGCTGCTGGAGCCTCCTTCACACGGAGATGTGGGCACGGGCGCAGCGGGAACACCGGGCATCCGCTTCCCGCTCGGCGTTGGGCTCGTCTCACATCTCATCTCGTTACCGTCTCAGGACCATCTCCAAACAGCCGGTTCCAAATTGTGCCTTGAAATGACCTTTTTTTCCCCCACATCTTGTCTCGTAGACATGGTCATCCTTCAAGTTAACAATGAATTGGAACATACACGGTCTCAATCAAACCAGAATTGAAAAAGAAGTTAAATAAAAAGCAGAGTGCAGAGTATTTTACATACAAACAGTCCTTGAACAAATGAGCAACCTAATTCTTCACTTGATGCTGGGATTTCAACACTGTGGGAAAAGAGTTGAAGGAAAAGGAGCCTGGTGTCAAGCCTGTAGAAAGCAACAAGCTCAACAACAGAAAATGCCACCCAAGAAGTTAAGGTAAAAGCTGAGACCTTAGTATAGAGGTATGCTATAGAAGAGACATGCCTCAATTTAAGCAGCAGCTGGAGTTCCAGCTCTTGTCTTGTTTTTGGGATGGTGATCCCATCTTCTGGACTATGTGCTTGGTGGTGCCACGTGTGGGGTGGCTCTTCTGGAGGCGGCAGCGGGAGGAGCGGCACGGAGCTCAGGTGCTGCAAACATCCAAAGCCTGAGGGGCCTCCCTGCCCGCTGCATCCTGCACTGCTCGGATTTTAATTCTTGTGCAGCCCCCGAGTGCTTAGAAAGAGAGAAAACTGCTTCCCGCCCCCTCGCTTGCCCTGCGCGTGGTTGGGAGCAGGGCAGAAAGGGAGCTGCTCCTGGGAAAAAGGAAGTGTAATGGCTCGGAAAAGCATGTGCTTTACTTTGGAAAGTTCACCTACATGGCTCTGAGTAGTTTGCAAAAAAAAAAAAAAAAAAAAAAGAATCTATAAATGCTACATAACTTTTTCATGAATATGGCCTTTAGCTAGGCTGAACTTCCAAAAATGGTTTTGAAGTACTACAATAGCATATCCTGGCAGCTGCCAGCGCAACAAAGGCTGCGGGTTTGTGCTTCCAGGAACTAGCTATGACACGTGTATGTGAACCTAAAGAGCAGGTACATATAGCCGGTGCTTTCTAAACCATGTGTGAGACTCTTAAGCAGATCCATCTCCCTCAGCGCGGTTCTCCACAGCGGGCCGGGTGCTTTGCTTGCTCGCGTGCGCCTCTGGAGCTGGCGGCTGCTACCGGGGGCTGTTTGCTCAGGGTGCTGATCCACGGGCACGGAACCGAGCAGTTTGGAGGCAAGGACAGCGCAGGAGCTGGGCTCAGCGTGTGCTCAGCTCGGCCCGCGCAGCAGAGCCCAGGCCGGGGCTCGGCAGCACCGCGGCGCGGTGCCCAGCACGGTGCGCGCCCCTCAACAGGCTTTCTGGGGAGCTAACCCAGAAGAAATTAATGAAAAACTGACAATATACACGCAGGCATAGCTCTAAGGGTGAAATTTTCAACCATTATTCTTACTATTTTACTTGAAAAGGTGAGGCTATAAAAGGCTTGTTCTTACCTCCATTTTCACTTTTCACGCTGGAGGAGATATTCTCCTTCTCTACAGAGCTACAATCAAAGGATACATGTAGAAGGGCCCGAATAATTTTCAGAGATTTTTATTTCAAGCCATTAAAGCTGAAATACATTATTGCCTTTCCAAAGCTTTCAAAAAATAAGTAGATGAAAGCTCTGGGCTTTTTGTTGTTCTTGTTCTTCCACTTGTACAAATAACATATAATAATACCTGCATTCTAAAACTGTTCTTTTTTTTCCCCCTCCAATCCCAAAACAGTATAAATTGATGTGATTTCGATCAGCTATTAAAAAAACTCCTTTCTACCTTCTTCTCAATTTCCAGCAAAGCAATATGGCTCTGCTAGACTGATGTTAGAAGGTAGATGTTACAGATACATGGTATTACTTCGTAACCTCTCATCATATGAAATTAGATTCTCTATCAAAAACAAAAGTTTTAGCCGGATGAAATTATGATTCTGCGAGCAGGTCTCCTGCTCTGGCATCAACATTGATGCAAAATTGATGAAACTTCCAAGTGAAATTGCATTGTTTGATCTTCACAGTCCTGGAATAACATAGCCTAAAGCTACAGTTTCTGTAAACTTACTTTGCACAAACGACTTAGCCAGTACTGATGTATTGACATAGTGTGCCCATGAATGACATTAGGGCTACTTAGAAAAGAGACAAAATAACAGCAAAAGAATGCAGCAATTGGTTCTGAAATTACCTTTTTCCAGTGAACCTCTCTGAAAAATTACCTTTTTCTGCTGAGTCTCACTCAAAAATTACCTTTTCCAACTGAAGCTCTCTCAAAGTGCCTTGATGTTAAGCAATATAGTTTTTAGTTGAAAATGTCACAAGGCCATGAAAAGAAATTGATAGAAAATTTCAGGGTTCCTTGTTGATATTTGAAGCAGCCTGTGGATTTTTGTTCTTTAACACAGATCTTCTCTGCTCTGCTACCACTTTGATTTCTGTATTGCCAAAAACAGCATGTTTCGAGGCTTAATGGCTTCACCGAGAGGAATGCGAAGGTGATTTATTTATTGCTATGGAGGTGATGTTACCAGTAGGAAACTGGTAAACAGATGTCCTCTGAGTCCTCTCCAGCCACATTAGAAGGGTGGATGGTTTTGTTGGTAATTAAAGCTAAAGTGGTGATGGGGTAACATAAATAATCCCTAGATTTCTTCTTTTTAAGGACATAAGTAAATACAACAGGACCCTGATTAGCTGATACTTGGGTAAAGGTGTTCGGATATTTGTCTACATATATGGCTGAGAGGGAATGGAGATCCAGAGCGCTTGGAAATCAATGGAAGGGGTCCCATGGCCTCAGTGGGCTTTAGCACAGACCTATAACTGGAAGTTAAGAGACCAGGTGACTGCTAGCAGGAATTTAGAGTGGAGGAGTTTACAGACAAGGATCAGGTTTTTCTAAATTTTCTAAGGCTGAAGCCTCAGGCTGTTTGTGCAGGTGGATCTAGCACCTGTATACAGCCCCAGTGAACTGCAGCCGTCAGAAGAGGCCGCGTATTAGCAAAACTGGGAGCCAGGAGACACAGAGATTAAAGGTATGGGCACCTGAATGAGATACCATGAGACAGCTAGGGGATAATTTTACAGTGCATTGGCAATAATTGAATGTGTGCAAGTTCTTTCTGTGGTAAATGCAAGGTTACCCTTCTCTGGGGAGTAAGATACTTTGCATTTACTGGAGGTAAGAGCACGGACACAGGCAATTACTGCAGAAGAGCTGACTCTCCACGAGCTCTCGCCCTTGTAACTAGTTCATTTGCTCTCAGCATCTGGGTGAATTCATCTCGCTTGTCCCAAGGTGCTCAGCCTGCACTAGGAAAAGTGAGGGGCCCTTGCTAGTCACTGGAGACAGAGGGGCCCCTCCGGATTCCTCCCGCCTCCCCTGGCCTGCTCCCTCCTGCCGGCAGCAGGACGTTAAAGACGACTGTGAGGAGTCGTGTTCTTCACCCAGGACAGGGAGTGCGCGCTGGCAGTCCACCACAAAGATGCTCTGGGTGGATACACAGGAGCTGTTGACACTAGATTCATTTTACCCCTGAAATGTGGTGCAGGATCAGTAGCTGATCAAGCACTGAAGCCTAGCAAGCAGCATCCCAAAAAAGGCAGCACGTATGAAAACAGTGAACATGTTATTGCCCCACAGGAAGGGAGAAACGTGATGTGACACCGCGTAGCTCCTCAAAGGACCAGCTCCAGGTGGGTCTCTGATCTGTGGGGAAAGCCGGCATCCCGAAAGCCGACGCCGCAGTTGCAAGCAGGCTCTTCCCGAAGGACAGAGCTCTGCAGGCAGCAATTCAGCCACAGGTATTGTCTGGTGAGGAGGGCTTTAAAATGCTGCTGGCTTTTCAGGTTTAACGACAATTAAAGATTTTTTTTTTTATGTTTCTGTTAAAACAAGTGACTTTTTTCAGTTTCATCCAGAAGTTTTTGTATAGAAATTGAAATCTACTGAAGTGTAGATAGCTAATCTATAGTTAGAAGAATAAATGCAAAAATGCATTGAAAATGATATTAAAAAGAGGGAATGTAAAAACCTTTTTGGTTGGGCACTGTGCCGTGTAGGATACAGGACAACACATTTAGGAGCGGATATTTGAACATCAGCTGTTATCGATCGATGAACACTGCATGATCAGCTTTGAGGTTTTCATTTAATTAATATATTGAGCAGATTTAGCCAGATAAAAGCCCACAGGATGAGCAAAACACTGCTAATGGACTCATGTGTGAGTTTTTGAGGCACTGTAATATTTATTTATTACCAATCATGACTCTTTAAATTGATGTCCCTGAGTTCAAGGTGAGCATAAGCTTAATCAGAAGCCCTCAAATTGTGAATTTCTGCTTCTCTGAGAAAAAAAAAAAAAATCTATGTAATACTTCCATTGATGTCTTGTATATTGATTTAAATTGTTGGTCAATACTCTCTGCCTGTGGCTCTGACATTGTAACCAGGGTTGTAATTACAGCTGTCTAGAAACTGGCAGTTGTGCTTTGTGGAAACGTTTGAGGTTTCAGCATTTGTTTTCAATATCTATTAGTGAAAAAAAAAAAAAAAAAAAAAAAAGCCGAGCCCGTCTATATTACTGCTTTAGCTGGAGCTGAGCGGAGCACCTCGGGTTTCAGTCATGTCCGTAGCGTTGCCGGCGAGCGCTGCCCACCGCGGCCCCACGGCGTTGGTGGTTTATGGAGCAGGCGGCGCTTGGCGGAGCTCCGGCGCTGCCGAGGCCTTGGAGGCCCTGGAGCCGCGCGGGGCCCGGCCGACACCAGGACACAGGCCCTGGCGGCTCCAGGTGCTCGTGGAGAGGCGGGCAGGGGGCCCGGGCACGGGAGCAGCCCCAGCACCTCGGGCGGCGGCAGCTCCCCCGCTGAGGCCTCACGCTCACAGAGCACAATCACTGCCAGCCCGGCGGGCGCAGCTGCCCCCTCACCCACCATCGCAGGCCGCCTCACGGCTTCCCAGCGGGAAGCAGCATGGAGGACGGCCCAACCACAAGGCAGCGAGCGCGCAGGCCGCTTAGCTTCTCGGCTGCCTCCGGGAGCCCAAATCCCAGCGGCTCCGCTGAGCCTTGCCTAGACCTCATGTGCTGTGTCCAGGCCCAGGCATCGCCCGCGGACCCGCTGTTTGGAATTGCCCCTTTGGGAGCCTGGAGGCACGGACAAGCTCTTTTAACAGGGTGCTCTCCGGAGAGCCCACAGCTCAACATGCAGCTCCGCTCCATACAGGAACAAAGCTACATCTAAGGCAGCCTCATTGCTACCTAATTAACCTCCTAATGGGCACGTTGCAGGACTCATGTCTGTAATTACACCAAAAGTTTGGCCCTTTAGAGTTCTGAAATAAGCAGCTGCTCTTCGGGAGAACTAAATTGTGAGGAAAGGTGAAAGTTGCCTATACTGGTTTGCTGTTAGTTTGCAAGGATAAGTGAGGCTGAACGCCCTGGGCATGCAAACCCCACACTGACTTGGGTACCCAAGAAATGGAGGCTAGAGCACTTAGGGATATAGCCCCACCTGCAAAATGTGCATGGTGAAATACTTTGCTTAAAATGAGCTCTAGTTGCACTGTTCTGAAATGCTACATGGCCAGCAAAGCTACATCTACCTTGCCATTGTGTTTTGTTTTATGAATAGATGAAATATAGACTAAAAGAGGTTTTCTGGTGATTAGCAGTCCAGGTGTGATTCCATGAAAAATCTTTAAAATCCTTGGTTTCCTGCCCATATTACTTGTGGCACCTGCTTTCCTTAAAAAAAAAACCATAAAATACCTGCATTCCAGCCAAGTCCTCCTAAAGAGAAGGCTCACGTTAAAGTCCAAACCCCTTAATGGCTGGGTTTTTGGTTTTTTTTTTAAACATCATATATATATTCAGTGTCATTTCAGATGTTTTTGATGTTAGTTTCTACCTCGCAAGGTCTCCACCCCATGCACATCCTCCTGCCTGCAATTCCAGCGGCTGCAGGCAGCACCTTGGCAGCCAAGCTGTTGGTTCGCATTTTTGGTAGCTCAAACGTAGACAGGATTTCCAGCTACTGCTCCGAGTTACCAAATAAGACCGGTGCCAGGGAGCCCACATTGCAGGGCTTGACTCACCCCTGTGTCACCCCAGCTCTGTCCCGGCAACCTGAGGCCTTGTGCCGGAGGCCGGGGCCTCCGGTGCTATTTTGGAGACCACCACTAGATGTCCCAGGGACTAAACTGGAGGAAACGATGACTACATTTACATTAATATCCTCGCAATGAGCGTTTTCAAGTTTAATAATGTAGGTTTGAGTTTATGAAACCGCTGTTACACTCTGCTTCATATTAATATAGACAAGGTTACATTCAGGGCGTGCATGTTATCTTATGTATACTCTCTGCCAGTTATTCTGAAAAGAAAGGAGGATAAATACCAAGCAGAGTCTAATTTAAAGCCAGTGTTCCACTCAGGAACGCTGCACAGCACAGGTGTGCAAAGACCAGTCTCAGTCAAGAGTGTTTCCATCTATTGAGCCATACGGAACTACTTACCGCAGGTTCAAGCGTTTCTTGTTCTTTTCTTTTTAAGGACATTTATTTTTTACTAAGAGCAGGTGTCACATCTTTCTTCTACAGTTAGGCTCACCGTATTAAATTCCAGGAGTCTGAAGACAAAGCAAAGATTGTGGGGTTTTTTTTGTTTGTTTTGTTTTTTTTCTGTCATAACCTGCATGTGTCGTGGGTTGCAGAATGAGGTTTGTCCATCCGTCTAAAAACTGAAGTTGGCACTAGCTTGTCCAGATTTTTGTCTGGATCCGGAGTTCTAGGAGTCCTTTTTCACAGTAATGTCCTGTAATAGCAACAAACACCTACTTTTTAAAAATGTTTTTCATGCTACTTCACAAAATCCTGTTGCCAGAGTAAGCATTTATCTATGTGTGTATATGTGTACATCCATATATTTTAAATCCTCTTAAAACATAGTAATGATATTTAAAATGCTTCAGTACTTGCTAGTGGCTCTGCAGCAGCGAGATAGGCACAGCCATGGGAGAGCTCACTGCCCTGAAGCAGACAGCTGAAAGTGGGGAGACAAGCAAGTTTAAATCTCAGAAATCTGCACTCAAGGGCTGAACAAAACAAGGGAATAGCGTCACCTGGAAGCTGCTTGTCACCAGATCAGTTTACATGCTGGAAAACCTCTGACAATACAAATCTGGCAGGAAAAAAAAATCAAACATGATAGTAAAAAATATGCAGCTAGTGTTTATATGTTGCCCTTTAAGAAGGAAAGAAGAGTGAGTTGTTATCAGTTATCTATTATAGGGAATATAACACTCACTAGATTAAAAACTGGCTGAAAGAACAAGCCTGTTCAAAAAAACAACCAAAAAATGGCAGCAGATGAGATCCGTTCAGATGAGCTTAGGGAGTAAGGGTAGCTCCAATGTCATTTGCCTTTTTTTGGTATGCTGTGTTACAGCACCCTTGACTATTTCTACCCTAGCTATAGGCAGTGACATCTCTTAGTGAGGGCAGAAATGATCAGCGACGAGCTCTGCTTGTGACTCCTAAACTTACCTGATAAGTGTCTCCCAAAATGACTCTCCTCTGTGACACCCCTCAGGCTGCCGGGCACTTGTAGGAAAACCTGGCGAAGCAGGAAAACAGCAGCAGCATAAAAATTAAAGGATTCTTCACTTAGTTTTCTTCTTAAGGGGAAAAATGCCTGGGTTTATTGTTCCTCTGCAGTTAATCTCATTGGCCAATACTCCAAAAGGAGACCAAAAAAATAAGAAAAAAAAAAAAAAGAAAGAAAAAGGTGGGGGAAAAAATGATTAAAATCACAGAACAGCAGAGCCCCAAAACCTGTGAGTGGAGCTGGAATATTGAATTCTACAAAGTTGCATAGGAAAGGAGGAAAAAGTATAGTTTTGTCCTTTGGTACAGGAGGTGTCTGCCAGTGAAACGGACTGTTGTGCTTAATTACGTTGCTTTAAAAGCTTGTTTACGTAATAATAGAACATTCATGTCTTTATTAAACAACAGTTAGCTCTATTAGAGCTCTGTAATTAATTGATTCAGAGTTAGGTAGGTTATGTACATACACTAGCTGTGCATGGAGGTGAAACCTTAGTGCGCAGGACAAACGGCTCAGGATGCAGACAGAAAGTTAGACGTGGATATTCCTGTTGCTTTCTGAGGCATTCCTGGAGGGAAAAAACAATTGAAATGTCTCTGAGTACAAACAGGCAAACAGATGGGAGTGAATCTATAGAGCAAACCAGGATATAAGTGCTCAGGAGGCAGTTATCTTATATATTCTTATAGCGACATACTTTCTTATATTCTTGGCACAGCACTGGCAAATTCCACCATAAATAATTGTGTGTGGAATTAGCCTGTTTGTATGGATACATTGATAGCTGCTGTTTTGTGAGGTAAATAACAGAATAAACATGGATTTGTAATCTTACCCCCCCTTCCTGCTGTGTTTAATGGATTTTTAGTTCAGAATGTACACAAAAAAACAGGCAATTATATAACAGGAATTATATATTATAATGAAAAATGATATACCTAAATGATATACCTAATATAGCCTAATAAAACCTAAAATATAGACTGAGTTGCTGTTATACAAAGAAGTGTAAATATGCGGTGCCAAAAACGTGCAGCGTGTCACCTTGTCACCTGCTCGGCCCCAGTCTCGTGTGCACCGATAGGCAGGCGGCCCCGCCAGCGTCGCCTTCTATCATAAAGCAGAAAATAAAATGCTGCATCAGGAGAAAAATTATTTCTGAAAGGTACCGAAAAAAAAAAGATTTAAATTTTGGAATCAATTTTTAACATAAATGCTACTTCCAATTAAGTTCATCAGATAAAATTGTTTATTGGAAAAAGATGACTTAAACGTGCAACTATGAGCAGAATTTGCTTTTAACTGGGACATCTGGCAATACTGAAATAACACTGAGTCACATTTGATTTCTCTGTTCTGAAAACTTAACACAGAAAATTTTCCGTGTCTGAGACCTGCTAGTCTAAAATACTGGCTGTTGTTTCCTTTTTTTTTTTTTTCCTTTCTTTTTTTTTGAGCAGCCTGATACTTCATAGTCTTTTTTCATTCCTCTGTTTAGAAAGAAAAAAGTGAAACGGAAAAGCACAACCTTTGTAAGAATGATCTGTGACATCCCGTAATCTTTTGATACTGCCTTGATTTCTAATTGTGTTTTTCACATTTTTAGCAAAAGAAATATGAAAAAATCAGAAATGTAACCTATATTATTATACTTTAATGTGATGTTCTACTTTTCTGTTTGTAGTTCTTGAAGTTTTTGTCTTACTTCATTAAACATTTAATAAATCACTGCCAGTTTTGTGACAGATTTTAACCATAACACAAACAGCAGGAGGTGTAAACTCAGTTCAGTTCGTATAGGCATATGATATCCGTGTCGACATCATCATCCCCTCAAGGCATATTGGCAAAACGGCCAATGGAAGCTAAGCTTTTTCCGACAAAGCTTCGAAAATAAAGTTTTCTGCTTTTATCTTACTACAAATCAATTGGAGCCCTTACAGCAAAATCCTATAAAATAACTTCAAACACCGCTTCTTAGTCTAAAAATTTGTATTATGGCTAAAACTCTTTGAAGTTTTATGACTGAAGTTTGGAGAAAAATGATTTAAGTGCTATCTGCTAGACATCAGAGTGTCAAAATTTCTCTCAGTTTTCTTGACACATAAACTGCTACCTACTGTATGTTTTTTAGGTTTTTTTTTTTCCCTTGCTTTTAACCACCTAACCCAGCTTGTTTGATAAAAGTTTCTTAACTGCAGTTTATCCCACTGAATTAAGACCCTTTTAAGGTTTGACTTAAAATAACTGATTATTTTATTTTTGATTTCCAGATCCTCTGACAGCCCAGGTGGTAAAGGAGTGGGGAAAGGAGCTGCTTTGGAAGTGCCGTGTTTGTTTAAAGGCAGAAAAAAAAGCAGGTAGAGTGCCCAAAATAAAACATTTGCAGAACTCGCAGCAAGGGGTGTCCTCGCCTCCTGCCTGGGGTGCAGAAACGTCTCCCCAAGCAACATCTGGGGCTTGTAGGGGACACCCATAGGGACACCAGCAACGCTGGCACCAAGTTTGCATCGTGCTCCTTTTGTAAGAAGCCCATGAAAGAGACCCAGTGGAAATGCCCCCCAAGTGCAAATACCTGAGCAGGGGCTTTGGGACTGGGGGAACAAAAAGAAAAGCCCAAGCTAAGCCATGCCTTTTCTGGTTACTTCTTATTTATTTATTTAATAACAAAAAAAATAATCAGCAAAAAATGTCAAAATGCTATCCCCTGTAAAAGGAAAACGGTGTTTTAGTGTGAGAATTGCATCACGGAAGTGACAGGTGTCAGAATCCAAGAAGGTGGTTTGCATACAGAAATTAAGCAAGCAGTATGAAATCTCTCTGCAGAGAGCCAAGGCAAAAAAAATTAAAATAAAGAAAAAAAGGAAAAAAAAAAAAGGCCAAATTGTGTCATCCTGAGTATTGCAATCTTGCAAAATTTTATTCATCTGAGATGAGTGATTTGTTTTGATGGGCAAGGAAAATACAATCATTTGAGGGAAGAAGGCGGGGTGTGTGTGTGGGGCAGTCCATTATCAACTTCTTGGACAAGGGTGGGTGAATAGATTTTGTGCCTGAGCTGGTAAATTTGTACTACAGCTTTGCATGGCTGGAATAATATAATAACCTGACTTAAATCTAAATGCCATTTAGGCACGATTCCATAGTGAACAGTTAAAATGATGGCATTCAACAGAAGTGCCACAACAGAGGCTGCTGCTGCTGCTGCTGCTAATTTGCTCCGGCGGCCTCCCCTCCCGGCCGCGCCGGCGGCTCCTCCGGGCACGCCGAGGGCTCATCCATCACACACCGCCTCCTAACGAGGCAACGAGAGGGAGCACGACTGGAGTGCACAAGAAACTGAAGTGTGGGCCCAAAAGGTCACAGGAAAGCATCAACTGTTTAGAGCTGGAAAGGGCTGTTGCTCTAGAAGAGGCGAGCGTGAGGAGCGCACGTGCTGCCGCGCGAGAGCCGCGCGCCCCAGGCGCTGCCGCAGCAGGGCGATGGGCGCACGCGAGGCCAGAGCCCCGCCGGGACACACGGCCCCAGGAGCTTGGCGTGCAGAGCGCTGCAAGGTGCTGGTACTGCTGCACTGGAGCGACACGAGGCACAAGTGCTTCCCCTTCTGCCAGGAGGTGCGAGGTCAGAACACTGGGCAATTATTGCAGCAAGACGTTACAGGTAACTGTAACGAGGAGATGACTGGCAAGACCCCCCCCTTCAGAAGTCTCCTCTCATCCTCTCATGAGGCTACCAGACACTTATCCAGATGCTGGACTGCATAAAAAAGATTATCAAGTTTGTATCTTTAAGACTGATGAGGTGTTGGCTAACACTGTTGAGACAATTACCCAGCAGTATCAGCTCCCATCACCGGACACAGCCACAGCTGTATTCAAAGCAGGAGTTAGGGCTGCTGTAACCACCTCTGCGCAGCAGACAGAAAGCCATCGATGTGTGGGCCTTGTCATTGAGTTCCTGCAAACCCTGCTTGCTTTGCCTTAAAGGGTTCAGAGGGAGAAGGGGAAGATACTTCCTTTTATGACTCTACCATGTGTGAATCCAGGTGTTTGTTTCCAGGTCTGGTGAAAGCTCCAGGAAAAAATACACCAAAAAAAAAAAAAAAAAATACACCTGGCTTTGCGGTCACTGTGATTCCATGAAGTGCGTGTGGAGCCCGGACTGTGCCCGAGAGCAGGATAGCCGGAGCACGGTCCCATTCCCCAGCAGGAAGGCACTGCGGGGAAAGCACGGCGACAGGAAAGGTATGGGAAATCAAATAAATCCAGGGGGCTTCAGGGATGTAATGTTCCACCTGAGATTTACAGGCAAACTCTGAAATATTAAAAGCACCCTGGTGAAGGCATTGCTAATTAAAAGGATAAAACAGTCGTGCATAGAGCACAGATTATTTAAAACATAAATTATTTCTTATTAGGATAATAGTGTCTAATTAAATGTGGAAAGAGCTGGATAGCAGTTTACACTGTAAAGTGAGCCATTAAACATGTTCTCGTTAACATCAATACAGCTATTGACAAGCAGCTCCAATTCTGTTTTACTTTACGAGAGCAGACAACAGCAAGTTTTACTACCGCTATCTTATTTTACAAGCATTAATGAACAATTAACCAACACTAGCACTCTTTCCATCTGTAATCCCGTAGTAGGATCACTAATCTCCAGCACTAGCAGCTAATGATGAAGGTCTCTTAAGCTTTACTTCTTATCTCAGCCAGTTCTTAATACTTGCATAAGTATGCTTTCTGAGCAGGGTGGCCCCCCATGGCTCTGCGACTTGAATACAAAAGACTGGGGAAATTTTTGAAGGGTTTTGTGTTCAATAACACTTCTATACTTATGTTTGCCTTCCTACAACAACAAACACAAGTGATCAGCAGAAGACTAGCAAGGTCACTAAGGGCTCTGTGTTTCCATACTTGTTCTAATACTTATAAGAATGTATTCATGCCCTATTATATATATTCCCTGGCTGCTCAGGCAGAAGTTCTAAACTAAACTGAACTAAAATGAAATAAAGAGGGAAAATAGAAGGCTAAAATAGTATTTACATCAAGAATAAGTTTGCTGTTTGCATCAAGCAAAAGAAAGTTGGAAAGTGACTGCCATTAAAAATACATGCAAGATAAACTGAAAATTTTATAGTGTACAATACACCTGACATTTCTCACTTCTCTTTAAAAGTGTTCCTGTTTGTACCATGCACAAAGCGCTGTACACAGGCGCAGCAATGAAGTTGCCATGCTGCTAGATCTTCTACGGAACAGCCCAGCCACGATAATATTGTGGCTATTTCTTAGCTGGGAAGCCCTGGGCACGGCAGGGTTTTTGTGCAGCTCCTATCAGGAGAAGGGTCTCAAGAATGAGAGTGGTCATGAGAGCACCATGATGGGGAGCAGTTAAAATACAGCCCCGCAGAGCTTCACATCCTTCAAGGGTATCTATCGCTTTTTAGATAAATTGATAAGCATAAGACTACTAATACATTTTCCTGGTCTAGTTTACTTATAACTCACACAATGCTTGAACATCCTAGCCCCAAACCAAGCAGAACCCTGGGGTAATTTCCTGGCCTAACTAAAAGCCTTGGCTCAGCTTGGCAAGCTGAGCTTGCTGGATGGAGGTGACCAGCAGGCAACCAGCAAAAAGCTTGTTCTGGTGCAGAAGGTCATAGGGGCCCATTAAAAACTGATCCTCATCACATTTGCATCTTTTAGTGTGACTGGCAGATCAGCACTTAAAAGGCAACATCAGAAAGTGCTGAGTAAAAGTGCCCTAGGAGTGTCTATAAAATGAGAATTAATGTTTCCAATTCAATCAAAAGCTGCCTCGTGTACTCTATTCTAAGAAAAAAAAACAATAAAGCACATGCTGAATTCACCTGGCACCTATGACTGAGTGATGCCTTGGAAAAAAGTCAAACTGAGTAATTGGCCTTTATACAGATACACGCCATTTTTTGTTGCATTTTACAGTGCATATCACAATACTGACCTTTTCCTTCACCAGAGCTCCTCAGCCTCAGTGCAGCAAAGGTAATAAATAGCATCAACTAGAGGAAGGAGCATTTGTTCTGTATCGCTTCAGGAATCTGTGAATGTGCCTCACTTTTACCATGCTGTCTGAAAAGTAACATTGACATCCTAATGCAGCCAGGGTGCGTGATGAAAGGAGTGCGGAATGAAGGAAAGGGAGGTTCTGGGACTAAGTGCAGTCTTTACTTAGTCAAGGAAAACTTCTATATAAATGAGAGGGAAATTTGCCAAACTAAAGCCAACTAAATGTAAGAGCCAACTAAAACGTGAGAAGGTAGGCCCTTATCCAGTGCAGAGTGCAATGATGATGCACATATCACCGACCATTAGTGACAAGAGGAAGAAGGCTCCAGTTTGCCTTACCCAGTTTTTCCATTTTTAAGCCTTTGCTGTTTGGCTTCATGTCTGATGTATGGAGATTTTCTTGATGTGACAGTCACACGCAGCGGGAGTGGATAGCCCGTGCTCACCCCCCTCAGCAGGTTTCAGCTCTCAGCAATGACTCCAGGTGTCTGTGGTAGGATCAGAAGATAGAAGAGGAGGTGGGTGGAAGCTATCTAAGCTTGACAAGTTACAGGGACTCACCTTCCATGAAGAGTTTATTGGAATGGTCTTTGTATTTGACTGCAAGGCCCCTTTTACCCTGACTGTGCAGCAATACTCCAGTCCCCTGTGGAAGAGTCCAGCTATACCAGTATCTGCCGTTCAGTTCTGCAGCAGCTCTCTTCTAGTAATTCCCTATTGCAAATATCTGCAGAGAATTAAGGAATACTTTCTGGAACCAGTTAGTCCTAGAAAAACCTTGTGAATGCCAAACTTGCAGGATTGCTACAGGAAGGATTAACGAGCAAACATATTTTAAATAATAATAAATAAAGAATAATAAATATTCTTTCCCAGGTAGGAATACAGTTTGTCTGTGACGATAATGCTTTGAATTAACCAAGATGAAGCCAAAAACCTTGGTTCAACATTTCCATTGTGTAGACAGTGGATATACGTCTCATATTCTCCACCCCCACCCAACTCACATATTCATTACCCAAATTGCCTATCCTCAAAGTGATAATATAGTGTGGTACAACATGCCCCGACAGAACACAAATTGACTCTGTGCCTAGATCCTACACAGCCAGTGCAAAGCAAATATCTCACTCTATTATCTGTTGTCTCTATGAATCAACAGATTACATGGTTCACTGAGTAGCTGAATAACTTTTACACAGTTTGCTCATATCTATTTACACATATTCTACAAAAAATACATTAACACCAAAGAACAAATGTAAAGAAAGAAGTATATCTGCAGATTACAGACAAATTACACATGTGAAAAATAAATAAATAAATAACATAAAACGGCCATGGTTAAATTTCATATACCGTATCTGCATATAAGAAAGGAGACTTTCCCAGTGAAATATCTGAGACCAATAGCTCTGTGGAAGGCCCTAAAAACCTTAAGGTGGAACCATGCAATTTGTGACAAGTTACATTTATAGTTGAGATCATGCACCACAATTTAAATGGCCCTTAACCTTCCACTGACCAGAACTGGAACCACACTGTGCACTTTACAGATAGTATCTGTCTTCAGACTCTAGTTAGTTTTTCAGATATTCACATCTCTCCTTTAACAGTCATTGCCATCTGCTGTTTCATAAAACAAGCAATTTTTTGGAAGAGCAAGTGGGAAATGCCCTTCCTTCTCATAACTGACGTGATAGTGTAGTGAGCTAAGTAGTTTCCCCAGTGCCACCTCAAAAAGGAACAGAGCTGCAGCCATCAGGTCAACAGAGGCTCTACATGCAGGTCTAGATGCAGAGGGACATCTCACTGACTTGATCGCTTGTCCTGGTGTGTCAGCTCCTTGCAGTGTCTTGTTCAAGCAGCAAAGGAGAAGGCGGTGCAAGTGAAGAGCAGATGTCTGTGCTTTGCAGTGTAGTACCCCACATCCAGAGGGCTTTTGCACCATGGGAAGCTCTCCATGTAGCAGCGAAGGGTGTCCTGTTTTGCCCCTCAGACACAGGTTGGCCAGTCTACCTCCAGGAGATGGCACAAGAAAGGGAAATTCATGGGTGGCTCTCACCCGTGAGGCAGTCCCAAATGAGCGAGCCCTTAATGTCCGTTTGGGGCATTACAGGTGCCACTTTCCCACTGCCTGTGTTGAAACAGCAGGAATTTAGGTAAGAACCACTTCAAGCATTGCAACTTGCTTGCCTAAATTTCTTCTTGCAAGGCAATATTGGTACTTTTCTTAAACTGAGTGGCTACTGTGACAGAGAGCTGTTCCCTTCAGTGACTACTCGTTGTCCCTCAGTGGCAGGGACGTGTTTCAGCAGAATGAAACCGCCTGCCTTCGAAACAAACGGGGCAGTCAGGAGGGTCTGCCACCTCAGGATAATAGGTTGTTTGCAGCTTTTGGCATATGCCAAACTTGCAGGTATTCCAAGGGCTGTGACTCTCAGCTGATGCCCCTAAGAAAAACCTTCACAATCACACACAGAACACGTTGAGTAGCCTGATGAATGTTGATAATAGCTAGGGTTGGGTTCTTCTTATTCTGGTTTTATACTCTCTGGTACAAAAGGAAGGTCCACAACCATCTCCATTCCCTGCCATTTAAGTTTTAAACCTATTCCCTGATCTGGTCAGACCTTTACCCTGTCTCGCTCCAGAGGGTGAGAGGCAGCCAGTGGTTTGTCCTCATGCAATGGCACTAGAAGACATTGGATTTAGCTGTAGCCCTATTGGTTGCCCCCTGTTTCCAGTTAAAGCAGTTTTCTTCAACACAGATACAGGCAGCATCCTCAGTCTACCCAGATATTTCCTTTCTCTTTTCTCCTTTTGTTTTTATTTTGGAGAGAGAAAGAATTTTGTCTTGGATTTCCAGGTTAGTTTTTTTGCGAACAAATACTATATGAAGCAAAATCATGTAAATCATGTAAGAAATATATTATATTGGGTGGGAATTAAATGATAATGCCATAAAAACTTGCAGTTACT